>PVLC010031961.1:0-18462 GCA_004027655.1 Graphiurus murinus | reverse complement strand
TGTGGCTTACACAATCATATCAAGGTCACTCACTGAAGTGAACCTGAGGGGGAGGGAGGGGGAGGGAATGGGGAAGGAATTGGGGAAGGGGTCAAATGAGAAGTGTGTGCAAATATGTTGTTAACAACTTGTACTTAACAAAGATGTATGCTATATTGCACGAATTACTACAATAAAAAATTTAAAAAAATAAAGGAAAAAAAAGAAAGTAATAATCTTTTATTGAGATATCATTTACATTAAATAAAACTCAATGATTTTTAATGCTAAACAATTCTTGGTTTCCTAAAATAGTCCTGTCTGGTTATGGTTTATTATTTTCTAATATATATAACAATAGCATTTGCCAAGGTTTTACTAAGATTTTTGAGCCTGTATTTATGGCTGGGTTGGGTCTGTATTTACTTTTGTCAAATTTCATATAGGAAATATGCTTAAGTATGACTGAAAAATCTTTTGTTTTAAATTTCTGGGGTAGCACATATAATGGGATCAATGTTCTTAGGAGTGGGAAATTGAAATAAAAACTAACCTCATCTGGGTCTTGAGTAATTATGTGTATATGTCTATATGTCTATAAATTCTGTGTATGTGTGTGTTTGTGTAAAAATACAATGAATATTAACTGATTTTTTTTAAATTTCCATAATTGGATTTTTCTATATCTGTGTGAATTTTGGTTATTTATATTATCTTATAAATGAGAATTACTATTTCAAATTTATTGGTATACAGTTGCATAATGTCCTAATTTTATAAGCCCCCTAATTTTACTTCTAAGTTGCTTCAATTTCTCCATTCATCTTTTTTGATCAGAGAACTTTTCTAGTGATTTTGAAATTATCTCTTAAATTTATATTTCATATATTTCTTTTTATAATGTACTATTATTTTAATTCATTTTTATGTGGTTTTTCTTTATATAATTTTTCCATTTATAATAAAATGATTTAAAACCATAATATTCCTCTGAATATATTGTATCTCAATTTTTTCTTTTATGTTAAAGCTATGTAGTTGAATGAACACTACCTACTCTTTACCCAGATACACTAATTATTAACACGAATCATTTCTTCCTCTCTCTGTCTCTCTCTGTCTCTCTCTGTCTCTCTCTCTCTCTCTCTCTGTGAACCATTTAGGATTAATTTACAAATATCAAGCTCCTCTCTGACTACATGATCAGTTTGTATATGATGATATTCCCTTCATAAATCATAGTGCATTTATCAGATTCAGGAATTCTAACATTGCTTGAATTCCATTGTCTAACTTACACTCCACATTGAACTGTTTAAGATAATGCCTCAATAACATCTTTTACAAGCAATATTTTTCTAGTCCTGAGATCCAGTCCAGGATCACTCATTTTATTTAGCCAGAGTGTCTCTTCCATTTCCTTTACCTGATAAACAGTTTCTCAACCTTTCTTTGTTTTTCTGGATATCAGCAATATTGAGGTGTATAGGCTGACTTCTTTGTAGAATCTTGTGAACTTTGGTTGTCTGGTTCTTTTCTTGGTACTGGATTGAGGCAGCACACTTTTAGCAGAAAGGCTGCAGAAATGATGTGTCTTCCATATATCACATCAGAGGGAGGCACATGCTTTCAATTTGAGTTGTTACTGATGAGGTTACCTCTGCTCGCCTGTTCTAGGTAGTCTGCAAGATTTCTGTTACATTACTTTCCCTTTCTCCATTTGCAAGGACTAAGTAATCTATGGGAAGGTACTCTGCATTGTGTAAATACCCTGTCCACAGCAAAGGGTGTAGCCTTCATTGCCAATTTTTGTCTGAGTCAATTATTCTCATGGATCCTGCAAAATGATAAATTTTTAACTCTTTTCATTACCTCCACATTTATTTGTAGAGTAAGATTCTACTGGAAAATAAATTAACAAATTTTTTTTAAATCTCCCTCCTTCATGAAAGTGCGTATATAAGGATTCATACCAGTATAGATGCATGGCTTTGTTTTTATTCAATATATTGCCATCAAGTTCTTTCAATATCCTTTGAAATGCTCAGTATTTTCCAGACTTGGCATTAATTAGTTCTTACATCCTTGTGTTATGTCCTCACAAAATTTTGAAAGCTTCCTTGCTTCTGGCACTGAAAAAAAAAATGTCCATATATTTTCTTTGTTGTAGCCATGGAGTCAGCCTGTATTGTATGTGTGCTGATTTCTAGTGAAAATGACAAGGTCACTATTTGTCCATACATGTATACAAATGTACACATGTGGAATTGTCAGTTCATACTAATGCTTCTACTTCCAACCCAGAACCTCAAGGATCTTCCATGACCTCAGAAGGGAGCATGGAACAGGAATCTGCCTTGGGGCATTCTACCACTGAGCTACAGACATAGAAAAATCAGACCTTAAATTCATTTGGAACAACAGAAAGCCAAAGTAGTTCTTAGCAACAAGAACCATGCAGGAGGTATCACCATACTCGACTTCAAACTCTACTACAAAGCCACAGTAATAAAAACAGCATGGTATCGGCACAAATACAACTGAGCTACACCCCTAGCCTTTTTTATTATTATTTTGAAACAGGGTCTTACTAAGTCACAATGTGATAACCTTGAACCTGTGAACTTCCTGTCTCAGCCTCCCAAGTATCGGCATTATAGGTGCATGCCACTGCACCAGGCAGGATCTGTCTTTTTATTTGGGAAGAGGATACACCCATAGGAGCTTCTCCCTACACCTCATTGGACAGAACTACGATTTGCAGACACCTCAAGGAAAGATCATGGCAGAATTTTCCTTCTATAGATGAACTCTGTGTCTGCCTAAACAAAACCTGTGGTTGTGTGTAAAAAAATTATAAGAATAAAGATAAAAATGGATATTAGGTTGGCAGCTCCCAGTGATTGCGACAATATGATAGCTCAACCATGAGGAAAATATGCAGCTAGTTATGCTCTCTTAATTCTGAAATAAGGGTGTTCTTTAATTTTATCTGTTTGAAGAGGATCCTTCTTTGAGTTCAATTGATAGTATCCTAAACATGCATTACTTTACTTTCAATAAACATAAACACAGTGATAACATTGAAAATTCTGAAAAACTACTGCAGTGTATGTGTAAAGGAGATAATAAGACATTTATTCTCTCTATAGACTCTCATGACTGTGCAAAGGAGGGCGTCTAAACTCATGTATATTTCACATTCAATAAGATGTTGTGAATACTGTCTGCATGACTTCTGAATCCCAGCTCTCCCCAACGCTTGCCCTCCTCCATACCTAATTCTTATTTTTATGTCTGCTTCTGCCCAGTGGATTTTTTAGGATCCCTGTCTGCCTACACAAGCCAGTTCAATACCCTTGCATAAGACTAAAAAGAAACCTGTTTTGAGAAGAATAGAATCATTCCTCAAAGATCCTATGGGTGTTCCCAGTCTAACCTGTGAGATACTGCAGGCAAAACGGGCTTCTGTGTCTCCTGTGAATACAGGAGATAGTTTCTGCTCCTCCTCACAAAATGGCCTCCGATGGCCTACCATTGATTGATTGATGGTTTGGAGATTAACATTTGAAAATCAATGGGATAATGAAGACACAAGGGATGACTGTTCTTCAATTGCTGTGTGTGCTGATTCACAGAATGATGCGAGGTGGGACTCTGTTTTTTTTTTTTCTCTTAGAGAAAAATCACAATTTTATGTTTTCTATTTCTCTTGGGGTCACCCTGATGCACACGATGTACTTTCACAAATATATCAAAGTCAATCACTAAACTGAACTTGAGAAGGAGGGAGGGCGGGCGAGGAAGTGGGGTGGGAATTGGGGAAGGGGTTAAATGAGAAATGTGTGCATATATGCCCTTATCAGCTTGTACCTAACAAAGATGTATGATTGCAATGCACCAGTTAATAAAAACAAATAAATAATATGCTTTTATTGGTGCGTTGTAATTATATATTATAATGAGGCATAGAGTGATAGGGACATGCATACACAAAATACTTGGTGGGTTTCCCCCTGAATCCCACCTCACTAACTCCCCTTCCCCATACATGACATTGAGATTGATAATCTCATATATGTGCAAAGCATTATTTGGACTGTTGTCTTCATCAAGCCCCCCCCCCACTTCCCCTAGTCCCCCTCAATCACTCCACTGGAGTCTGTCCTCTCTCTGAAGTGCCTTTGTCACCTGGTGTTTCTCTTTAGCTTCCACCTACGAGATAAAACATACAATGGTTCACTTTCGGAGACTGACTAATCTCACATCACAGGATATTCTCTAGTGCCATCCATTTCCTGGAAACGACCTAATTCACAATGAAATTTGACTCAGCTATAGAGAACAGATCACAATAATTATATGAGTCTTGGGGCAAAGAGGATCCTGTCATACCATCAGAAGCTGACTAATCATTTGTGTTGGGTTTCTAAGCCATGACTTAACCAATTCCCCGAAACACACCTGGATTAGGAGAAAAGGATGGGTGTAAATTAATTGGAAATGGGTGGGAAAGTATGGCTTTGCTTTGTTTTCATGAGAAAAAGATTTTCTTTGAGATGATTTTAAATATTGACATTTAAAATATTGTCACTCCTTTATCTAGTCACAATTACTATATATTCATCTACATGGATTCTGGGACACTACTACAAGGATTAGGGACTCTCTGTGGCACTTTGAACGTGGTTATATTATGACTGCATTACTATCATGGTCATCGTATGATTAATATCGCCAGATTCAAACACTGACATTCGACTTTGCCTAGACATTTGCCATGTATCTAACCATCCTAGGAATGGCTTCATTAAAGACAAAATAACAAGAACAAATTTAGCTTCCTTCTACCATTATAACATTATAAAAAGTTATGAGTTTAGACTGGTCTGAGAGTTTCATCATTTTGTTTGTTTGTTTGTTTGGTTTTGGGTTTTTTTTGAGGGTGGGGGGGAAGATTAAACCCAGGTGAATTCTACCTCCAAGCTATATCCCCAACGATTTTTTACTTTTTCTTTTATTTTGAAACAGGGTTTTACTAAGTTGCTGAGGCTGACCTCTAACTCTTTCTGTCTCAGCCTCCCAAATATTTGGATTACAGGTGTGCACCACAATGTCCAGCTCACCTTGGTTGTGCTTGCTCAATGATTCTTGATAAATAATATTTCTAAATGCTCAAATTTTATATAATTCCATACACATCATCATACCTAAGAGTGGCCATATTCTAGAATAGTTTTGTTTTGTTTTTTGCAGTACCAGGGATTGAACTCAGGGGCGTTCTACCTCCGAGCTATACCCCCAGCCCTATTTTTTATTCTTTATTTTGAAACCGAGTCTCAGTAAGTTGTGGAGTGCCTCACTAGGTAGCTGAGGCTGGCCGCGAACCCGGATCCTCCGGTCTCAGCCTCCCGAATGCTGGGATTACAAGCGTGCGCCACCACGACCGGCTAGAATAGTTTTTCCAAATTATGTTCTGTGTAACACCAGTTACACTAGATGCTCTATGGAAAGGCAGAGTTCTGGGGTGGTGGGATGGCGGGGCGGGGGGGAAGGGAATGTGAGAAATGCTGCAAACCAAGTCCCCCATTTGGATATTCACAATGAATATAAATTTTGCAAAGTTCTAATGGAGCTTTTTACTTCATGTGGGTCTCATGTTTGATTGCAGAGATCTATGACCATCAATTATTTATTCACATCTGTTCAAGCTAGCATGTGTCAGAACAACCTTGGGAAAACACATCTCTAGAATTTAGTTAGGTGAAGCACTGAAATGAATCTGAACACCATACTTTTTTCTGGTCCTAGAAATTGAACCCAGGGGCATCCTACCCCTGAGCTACACCCCCAGCCCTATTTTTTTTTATTTTGAAACAGGGTCTCATTAAGTTGTGGAGGGCCTCACTAAGTTGCTAAGGCTGGCCTCAAACCTGAGATCCTCTTGTCTCAGCATTCTGGGTGCTAGGATTATAGGTGTGCACCACCATCCCAGCTCAACAAAATATTTTTAAAGCTTAATATTCTTATCATGGCTCAAATACAGACTCACACATTTCTGTAGCTCTATAGCTATATAAAACATTTGGACATTTTTTAAAAATATGAGAATGCCTTTGGAAAAATATCTCAATATAATTTTGCAGTCATAATTTCTGAGAGGTTCATAAGGGTGAATAGATGTCCCATCCTGTCTCTTGACCTTTCAAGTGATTGCAATAAAGCCTTCAATAGCCAGAAACTTTCACAAATTAATGGGGAGCAGGATGGTGGATAGGAAGGGATATGAAGATGGTGATCTTGGACTCAGCTAAACTGAAGTTTCTCCTCTGTGTGTTTTGGATCGCTGTAGAGAACCTGAGGGAACCATCTGGACGTACAGCCTGATGCATAGAGAGTAGATGAAGTGTGAGATCTGGAAATCACTTAAGATATGACTCAGCACCAAATGAAGACCAGCCTCCTGCAGGCCAATACCCTCCTCATTCTGTGCTTGGCCCTTCTGCCATCTTTTCTCTCTCTCTCTGTCTCCCTTTGCCGTGCTGGGGTTCAATCCTGTGAGCTTTTCCTTCATCCTTCCTCTCCCCACAAAAGTCTACCTGCAATAGTTTCCTTACTACTGAGGACTCACGCACCCAGCTCCAGTTTCCAGCCCTGTCTCTCTCTCTCTCCTGCCTCAATCGATTGCTACAATACACAGATATCCCTCATTTCCTGATATTAGTTAGTTCTTGCCTCCTCACTAGTCGACCTAATTTCTCATTATTTTTCCCCAAACAGGCCACGTCAGTCGAGCTACTCAGTTCATCTCTTGCATATCCACAGCTCACTCCCAACCGCTCAGGGCGGGCTCACTTTTGTTATTCTTTGCACCCCACATGACCTGGCTTCTCCTTACCACTGAGTTAGATCTCTTGATCCATTCAGAGCTTTCTTCTTGATTTCAGTATTTCGTAGCAGAGTCTTTCCCAATACTCACCCTCTTTTTTTTTTTTTCTGGTCACTACTGTTCAATTTTCTTTTGCAGGTTCTTTTGTTTCCTACTCTTTGTCTATTGGGGTCTCAGAGAATAAATGGTCCTCAGTTCTAGGAGTGGTCCAGGGATGCTGATGTGGCTAATCAGACAAGTTAAAGTGAGGGGTTCAAGTGAAGATATAATGCTTCTTATCCAATGGGAAGAGTCTAGAATTGTGCTGGAAATACAAAATTGTGTTGCCCTCAGCCCCCACCTTCACATAGCAGCTACGAAACCCCAAGAGTGTGAGCTTTTAGTTGCTGACTTGACATCCTGCTAAGAATCCCTTCGTAAGAATAAAACCATCACCGAGAAAAAAAAAATACTCAGGAAATGGAAAAATACCACCTGGACCCCTGTATCCGTGACCATGGAATTACCAGGAACTTGACGTCAGGTGGAATTAGGTTTCTACAATTAACAGATAAAGGAAGGCTGATTAACTTAAATCTCTGCTCTGCAAAAGGCCATGAACTAGTTGGTTTCATATCAGTAACTCACCCACATGCTGCATTATTTTGGCTGAGAGAACAATCTTTAGTATGTGCTCCCACATACCTAGAGGCTGAATGTTTCAAAGACTACACATACTATTTTTCTCTGTGTGCCTAATTTTTCTATTTTTTCATTGATATATGCTTATGTCTTAATTTAACATGTTTTCCAGTGTTTCTGCATATGCTTCTATTTGTGGGTGTAATGAACTAATACAGATTTGAAAGGAGAAAAATGCATCCTGTTACACACACTGTCTCGTGTGGATATGTTCTTGCACTGTTGAACATATTTTGCTGCCCATATTCACACCAGAGCATGATAATAACTGTTACCCTTGATATATCCCAAGCCTATGATTAGCCAGGTCAGAATATCAGGGACATTGTAAACAGAAAACCTACTTTGGTCATTTTTAGGCTACAGGAGAAAGCTGGTTTGACATTGGAGATGTAGCAATTGCCAGCAGGATACAGTGCATAAAATTACATTTCTTCTTCTTCATGCCTTATGCAAACCAAGGAAACTGGTTTTATTTCCAATTTTTGTAACAAAAAAGGAGCAAGGTGCTAATCTTTCAAATGAAGATGGAAATATTTTTCCTACTGACTGACTTTTTGGCACTATTTCTAAGTGAACTGTCCTTAGGGAGGCAGCCTAGAATATAATTTTACTGTCACATAAAACACTGCATTGTATTTTAGTCAAATACATTTTATGCTTTGACAATTCCTCTCTCTCTCTCTCTCTCTCTCTCTCTCTCTCTCTCTCTCTTTCTCCCTCTCCCTCTCTCTCCTCTCAGCAGCAGTTTAGGTGATTTAAGTGGAAGGGATTTCTTGGAGTAAAACTTTTAAAAATCCTGATGTGTGATGCTTTTTTACACTCCATCTGATGAGCACATGCAATTTAACAGCTACCTAATGCTAATGGCATATGGCGATCTCCTTTCCTCTAGGCAAAGTTAGCTGCTATGTGTTGTGAAGGGGGAGAGAGAGAGAGAGAGAGAGAGAGAGAGAGAGAGAGAGAGAGAGAGAGAGAGGAAGAAGAAGAAGAAGAAGAAGAGGAGGAGGAGGAGGAGGAGGGAAGGGAAGGGAGAAGAGAAGAGAAATGAATACAATAATACAGAAAAAAAAAGATTTTCCTTTTCTCTCCCTCCAGGAGATAAAGGAGACCACCTTTTGATAAACACTAGCTTACATGAAACAAAGTAGAAGGGGGGAAGAGAGAAACACCGTTGTCTTCTTTGAAGTGATTTCATATTTTATAAGACGTGAAAATGGTTGGTTTGGGTTATTTTGAGTGAAGTGAGGAAGGGTAAAAGAACTTTGATGCAATATATATTAAATAAGATATTTTTTAAATTTGAAGCTTTAAAGTATTTTTTTCTCCCCTATGGGATGAGAACTTGATCTGAGCTAAAAGACCCAAACTGCTTTCCTTTCCTGCTCACCTTTAATTCATGTCAACTTTTATTGGATTTGAACTATCAGGAATGATGAAATTTGCATTTCCTCACATCATCCCCACATCTAAGTGTGTAATAATTGTTATATTATGTTGTCCTACAAATCTGGGTTCCTAGCAGTGATTACTGGATTACTGTCATCTTAAAAATGTAATTCTAAGTAAGATGCCTTATTTTTAGAGAAGGAAAAATCACTGCTCTATGAAACTATAATATGAGCAGAAGCGTGGATGGGGGAAAAATATTAAATGCATTATGGATAGGCTGGGCTGTAATAAGCCCAGGGAGGCTTCTTATTCTGCAAAACAGTGGGAAGTCCATCATAGATCAAAGGCTGGGTAATGGCAAACCCATTAGTAGAGAAAGTCACAGGGATCAGAGGGTAACGCAGGCTAATACAAGGATGCCAGTCAAAGACCGGTTCTGGCTTCCCACTGCCTCCACCAAGAAAAAGTCAAAATGAGCTTTTCTCCTTCTTCACCATATTTGACACCTGGACTAAACTCAAGAATGGCTCCAGGGTTGCTAGCATGGCTAGCACAGCTTGTCCCCATCTTCACCTCTTTGAAGTCTCAGAGAAGAGGGTCAGAGGAGAAGGCATTGCCCCAGTTGGAGTTAGATATTGGGTATGATGCCTCTTGTCCACAACTGCTGGTCCCTGGCTCCACTAGAGGCAGATGATGCTTATCTGGGGTCCTTTCCTGAGAAGATTTTGGGGATCTTGTTTTCTATAATGTTAAAGCTTTGTGATAGAAGACTTAGTAAGTTTACCCTCCTGGAACTTGTGTGTGTGTGTGTGTGTGTGTGTGTGTGTGTCTGTGTTAGTTACTAGGGACTGAACCCAAGGGCATTCTGCTTCTGAGATGTACACCAGCCTTTTTGTTTGTTTGTTTTGAAACAGGTTACTGAGAGTCTCACTAAGTTGCTGAGGCTGTCCTTGAACCGGTGGCCCTCCTGTCTCAGCTTCCTAAGTACTGGGATTACAGGTGTGCGCCACCACACCTCTCTCTTCCTGAGACTTTGTTGGATCTTGCCCCATCCCTTAGTTCCTTCCATTCTACTCTGAACTCAGCTGATCTATATTATTTAATTATCTTTTTTAAAAAATTGGGTGCATTGTAATTTTACATCATATTGAAGTATGGTGTCATAAAAATATAGCCACACCACTCCTGTTGCCATGCCCACTGGGTTCCCCCAAGTATCTCTCTAGCTTCAGCATATAAGACAAAACATACTTGGGGTTGGCTGTACTCACTCAGTATAATATTCTCAAATTCCATCTATTTTCCTGCAAATGGTGTGATTTTATGGCTGAGTAAAATTCCATTGCGTGTATATACCAAAGTTTTGTGATTCATTCATCTGTTAATGGCTGGTTCCATAATTTGGCTACTGTAAATTGTGCTGCTGTGAACATGTATATGCAAGTATGATTATAATATTCTGATTTCATTCCTTTGGGGGAGATGCCCGATTGCTGGGTCATATGGTAGGTCCATTCCCAATCTTTTGAGAAACCGCCACACTGATTTCCAATGTGGCTGTATAGTTTGCAGTCTCACCAACAATGTAATAAGGTTCCTACATCCTCACATCCTTTCAAGCATTTATTATGATTTGTGTTCTTGATAGTTGCCATCCTAACTGGAGTGAGATGGAATCTCTGTGTAGTTTTTATTTGCCTTTCCCCCGATTACTAAAGATGATGAACATTTTTTTTTCATATATTTGTTGGCCATTTGTATTTCTTCTTTTGAGAAGTGTCTATCCAGTTCAGTTGCAGATGTCTATCTTCTTTGCTAGGACTTCAGTGTGTGGTCCATACTAGGTGCTCAATAAATAATGATTGCCTACATGATTGCATGGGTTTAAAAATCTGAAAAAAGATCATGCATATTCACTTTTTCAAGTTAAAAGTCCTGCATACAATTGTTTTTCAAGTTGTCATTTTCCAGTCTGAATCACTCTTCTCTCTCTACGTGGACAGGGCCATCTGGTAATTTGCATTATAGTTGTTTCTGCAGATGGGTGTTAAGTTATACAGATGACCAGGACGACATGGCAGAACTTGTTACCATCGTTTGCCAATAGCCTTTTAAGTGTCCATTTTAGAGACTGGACTGATCAGTCAGCTCAGAAGTCCCCCTGCAAGCCAAATGAGTTGTCCACTATGACTGTGAAAAGCAGTTTTATCATGCCATGCATTCTTTCAAGATATGAACAATCTTTTAGCCTTGAGAAAACCTCACTTTCCCCTGTGCTATCCAGCCCAGGTATCTTAAAGCCAAGCACTGAAGATTACAAAAGATTTTCTTTTTTTCTAAAAAGGGAATCTATGTGTATGCTATGTGCACCATGGTAGAATTCTAGCCCATAGATATGGTTTCAGAAGTTTCATTTGACTCTATTTTCCCCACAGAATGTTTCCTTAAGTCCATCACAGATTTCAGTCAAATTGTTTTTCACTCCCAATCAGATGAGTGGTAGAAATCAGTTTAAGTGATTTGCCCAGTTCTTGGCATTATATATGTTGTCAATGAAAATCATGCCAGCCTACACTTAGAGTAGCATTTGCCATCTGTGATAAATGTTTACCAATTATCTTTTCTTAATTTGGAGTCTGTCAACACGTTGGAAAAAGGGAGGACATCACAAAATGTTCACACCTAATGAGTTTTTAAAAAAAATACAGCATTTCATTAAAAAAAAAAAAGACATACACAGTTCTTGATAGAATTTCTGGTTGGAGGGCAGTGGGGTGAATATCTGCCGTCTGTTCTTCTTCAGATTTTATTTCCCGTTCGAGAACATCCTTGGCAATGTTTTGTTGAGGATTCACCTGCCGCCAGTCCTAGCCAATGAGATTCAGGTGTGACGGACCTTGCCCTTCCCTCCTCAGGCTCAGGGTGGGCACAGCACGTGACCACGCCTGCCCAATCAGCGTGCGTTAACCCCAGGCCTTTGTGATTTGGTTCAGGAGTGGCAGTAAACTCCGAGGAGCTCAGATGCTGTCACGGTGTTGACTGGAACTGCCGGGAAGGCGACGACGTGCTCGTGTTGATAGATTTAGGGCTGTGAGGACGTCATGTTGGGGTGTCTATAAACAGGATGGGAGAAGCTTGAATGAAGGCAAATGCAAACCAGCAGAAACTAGAGCTGGAAGGTGGAGGGCAAGAGGAGCATTGGAGAGAGACTGCTGAAACCGGTGGACCTAGCTTCCTCATCTACCGTAAGGATAGGTGTGTCCTCTTAGACTTTTTCAACTGTTTCAACTACTGCTTTTCATTTTGTGTCTACTTAATCTCCTTTGACTTACATTTCTGTCGTTTGAACCTGAAAAAATTGCCGACTGCTAGAGTTAGACCTACAAAGCCAAAGACAGCTTTCTCATCCTTTAGAGCTAAGTGTGATTTAGTCCTAGTGTGATTAGGCCTTTAGCTCCCTATCCAAGGACCCAAAGATGTTAGTTTAATTGCAAATTTTATATGAACAATTTATGGATACATTTTCTTATCGATAAGCATGCTCTTTCTTCCCAAAGGAGGTTCTAGCTGGGCCTGGTGGCGCATGCCTGTAATCCCAGTACTTGGAGGCTGAGACAGGAGGGTCACAGGTTTATGGTCAGCCTCAGCAACTTAGTGAGACCCTGCCTCAAAATAAAAAATAAAATAGGGCTAGGGGTGTGGTTTAGAGGTAGAATGCCCCTGAGTTCAATCCCCAGCACCATAATAAAATGAAATAAAACACAAAGTGGTTCTATGAACCACACTAGCCTTGTGTGACATTTCTTATTCAAAGATGGGGTGAAGTCAATCTTTGGGAAGCTAAAACGAAAAAGAGGTTTGCATTTCCACGTGTATGTCCCATTTATTTCAGGCCTACCTCAGAAGCAGAGAGGAGACATCACCATATCATCTACTCAATTTCAATTTCAAAAGATGCCTCTGCTGATCAAAGGATACTTGGGAGTAGCACATTTCCATAAAATGAATTTTGACAACTTTCCCCCAAATGTGTGTCTTACTTTAGCTTCTGATTTGGAAGGAAAAATGGAGGTTGGCAGGAAAGATAAATGAAAGTGATACCACCAACACGCAGGGCCGCGAGGCGCCTGCATCTTAGAAATTCTGTGGCTTTCCAAGGCAGACCCTGACTTGCTGCTTTGAATCTGCAATGTGCGCCACAGCTTTCTAGTTCATGGTTTCTCTGGATGAGGTGGACATTTCCCCAGGATAATTAATGAGTGTCTTAAAGAAACACCCTCTCCCTCAACCCCAGTCCTACTTCGGGTCAGGCCTGCGCCCTTGGCCCTCATTGTTGGGGATTTCTTTATATATGTATTAAATTGTGCAAAATGTTCATAAATGCTGTTGCTTGGAATTCCACGCGACTATATGCTTCAGACTCACAGTCTTGAGGGGAATTGCTTTTAGCAATCTGCTGGATTTATATTGTTGTACAACTAACATGGTTTGCTCTGTTTTTTGTTGTTGTTGTTGTTTTTTTGTTTTGTTTTCTTTGCCACTGAGGATTGAACCCAGGAGCATTCTACCTCCAACCTACACTCTTAGCCTTTTTGATTTTTTTTTTTTTTTTTTTGAGACAGACTATAAGTTGCTGAGGGTCTCGCTAAAGTGCTGAGACTGGCATTGAACTTGTAATCCTCCTGTCTCAGCCTCGCAAGTGCTGGAATTACAGACATACGTCACCTGGCCAAGCTTGTTTGCCCTTTTTAAATGTAATAATTTAAGCAGTAAGATACTACTGTCTGAGTATTTTAAAAATAGTTCTCAAGGCTGGATATGTAATTAGTGGTAGAGCACTTGCCTAGTATGCACAAGGTCCTGGGTACGATCCCTAGTACTACTAAAAATAAATAAATAAATAAATAAATAAATAAATAAATAAATAAATAAATACGTAGATAAATAAATATACAAATTCTTGATAAGTGGAGTGTTGCCAGCACTTTCTCCCAGAAGCCCGCAGCAAACTCATCTGGATGATGTGAGAATTCTTATACCTCTAGGTGAAGTCAGTCACGTAATCAACTATCCACAATATCTGAACTTGACCTTAGAGAACAACTGTTCTCAATTTAGGAGAGGACACGTCAAGGAGCCTGGTATTTAAAGTTAAGAGATTGATTTGAACTACAGAAAGATAGTGAGCCTATGCTATGTTAACGAATATCTTGTATTTATTGAGTGAGTGAATTTCCCCACAAATAATCTGTATGTTCCATAGAAGGCCAGAAGTAAACAATTCAAAAATAAAATTGCATCTGGTTTATCATGCATTTATTGACTACTTTGCAATTTGTGATCGTGATTCTGTCCTAGTTTGCTCTATGAGCAAGATCCCAAAAGACTGGGCGCTGTCTAACACACATTGTCTCTCTTAACCACAGTGAGTGCTCTATATAAAGATGAGAGAGGCTTTTAATGGAGTAATGATTAGATTGGTTTGGAAGAAAAGATGACCAGGAAAAGCAGACTTGGACCACAAACATAAGCATCCTGCATGAGCTAGGAGGCAGAAGAGCACAGAAAGGGAGAGAGAGAGAAAATGAATGAGAGAGTTGAACAGCTATCACCTCTTCTGTAGTTAGTCCTCAACTCTGAACTTTGTGTCTGCTTAAGGAGAAAACAAAACAGAACTCATCATCTCTGCTATTGGGGGCATTATTCAATTGATATCATCAGAGGCCAAGACTATGAAATGGTGATTTGGGAAAAACAAACAAACAAACCAGCAACAACAACACATTGCAACAAAACACATTGCAAATTCTGTTCCTGGTTTCTTGTTTATTCTTTTCCTCTTCACTTTCTGAAATCTCAACCTTTGGCCCCACCCCATCCAGACTGCTCCCTCTGAAAACATGCAGGGCCCAGAAAACATACTGATAAATTCACATTCATCTGTGAAAACAATTTTCCCACTTGTAGTACCCTGTCAGGCTTGTCCAAGATCAAAACAAGACCTTGCGGTGCTTGGAAAATGAACTTGGTTAAGCTGCACAATTTCAACCCCACTCCGGTAATGATCACCTAGAAGCCGGCGAGGCGGGGTATGGTCAGGAATTTTAAGGACAATGCTTCCTTAGCTGTGTCTGCGCCCTGGCTTGGTATCCAGGATAGGGTCACCTTTTGATTATCCAAATGTTTATGTCCTCTTATACACAGCAGGGGCTGAGCTATTGAAGATGGGACTCAGGAGGAAAGAGAGAGACAGGCAAAATGTATTTCTGTAAGTCACACTAGGGAACCACTCTAAAGCACAGGAAAATAACCGGTTAATGTTGACGCTCGGGATATTAGTAAGCAGCTCACTCTTCCTGCACTTCATACACTGCCGTGCACAGTGGTAGGCACGCGTGTGTGTGCAGTCTACTTTATTGCTCTATCTTGGTGTGCTTACTTCTTTGAGTATCTTTTTCCACGCGGGGCTTCTGAATTGAATCAAGAAGGGTAATATCTGATTCAGTCCCACCATCTTTGGGTTGAAAACTGGCTCCTCTGCCCCCTGGAGGTGGAGCTTGGGGTAAATTTTTCCACTGGCTCTGTGCCTTAGCTTTCTCTTCTATAATGTGGACATCGAGTCAAAGGTTTGTGAGGACAGTGTTTTGATTAAACAGAAAGTGCAATGTTTATTCTGTAGCGAACCTGCAGACAAGCTTAGTTTCTGGTGCTGTTTGGAATGGAAGGCAGACTTTGCATTTTGTGTCATCAATAAATACTTCAAGAGAATTTCTCTTATGACATGAGGGGCCCTTGAAAGAATTAAGTTTTAATAATAGAATAATAATTCTGTTTTTCATTTGTTTTAGCATTTGTAATCAGTCTCTATGCACTGTGGTATATGTTAATGCATTTAGGCTGGTTTCTGTAATAGTGATTATTTTTTTAAATCTGTGGTCCTAATTTTTATAAGCTTCCCTTTTTTATTTGTTTTTGTTTTGCTTCTACCTTCCCCAAAATATGTTGGTACTTCATGTTCGTATTTCTATGCTTTTTTCTGTCTTTCTCTTTTGGAAGTTCCATTTCTACTCTTATCCTAAATTGAATGTCTCAAATAATTAAGGCAACACAAGATGCAAACTGATACACCTTCACAAAAATATGACTTTGTTTAGCATATTATTTTCATTGTTTTAGTCTACTAAATTAGATATCATCATTTTATACTGGCAATATTTAGTAGTAGTAGTAGCAGTAGTAGTACTGGGAATTGAACCCGGTGGTGTTCTACCTCTGAGCTAGACTCCCGGTACTATTTTATTTTTTTATTTTTGAAACAGGGTCTCACTAAGTTGCTGAGGGTCTAGCTACATTGCTAAGCCAGATCTTGAATGTGAGCTCCTCTTGACTTGGCCTCCCTGGTACTGGGATCACAGGTCTACACTTGCATAAATCTGATGTGGTGTTTGTTTATTTGCATCTCCCTGAATCAATGTTCCCATCCATTCTTCTTGGACCTCAGGCCTTCCTTATGAGGAATAACTTTAAAGCATATTACTTGAAAGTACACGATTTAGGAATTCCTTCAATGAAAGACTTTGTAGTAAAAGTTCCTAGTTTTTTTTTTTTTTTTTCACAGAAACATGACTACATTTCACAATCATTCTTAAAACAGTTTCCCTTTTAACAGCATCTCTTTAGGGAGTTAGTTCCCTCTAGGTCTTTGAAGGATTCATGCTCTACAGAGAAGAAGGCTGTTGAAATCATTCCTCCCCTGATCGGGCTCAGTCTTTCCACAGTGATGCCTCTTGAAGTTTTCTCTGTATTATCAGTCTTTTCTAGATCCCCTACATGTGTCTGCGTGAGATCTTTCTTTATATTGTTCTGTTTTTCATTGTTTCCAACATATAGCCATTGTCTCTCAAAATAGTTCGGAGCGACTTCCCTCTATTCTGCCCTTGGGGGACTCTGGATAAATACACACTAGACTCATCATCGTCTTCCCCATCTCTTCACTCTAATTCATGATTCCCACCTCTGGCTTGTATTTTGGGCAATTATTTCAGATTTTCCCGTTCAGTAATCCTTTTTTTTCCTTTTATGCCTTATTTGCTGTGTAACTAACCACTGACTATTAAAACAAAGAAAACTTTTTAAAGCTCTATTTTCTTCCTTCCTCTCTATTTTACTTAGCTGTGTTTGACTTTTTTCAATATTTTTTCTTTGTTATTCTATACCTTTAAACCTTTCTGTAAATAGTTATTTTTATTTATTTATTTATTTTTTGTAATGCATCGAATCATTCCATTATGGGAAATTCTTGGGGCCTATTCTGCTGTTTACTGCTTGCATTTCCATGTACTCATGGGGTTTGTTTCTTTCTATATTTCATGATCTTTGATTTTAAACTCATACATATTTGATCTTAAACTGTGGGAAACTCTGGGCTTAAATCAAGGATGTATTTTTCCAGAGAGGATTTATATTTGTTCTTAATGGAAAACTAGAGACTTTGCTCAAGTGGAACATTAAAAACTGAGAAAACAAAAAAACCCAACACACAGAGATGTTGTGTGCATATATGCATGTATCACTGAATCCTACCACAATGTATAATTATAATGCACCAATGAAATTTGTCTTAAAAATTCAAACTGAAGACAGAGCAAAAACCAAAAGCAAAGTAAACAAATCCTTTTGGGGTATTCAGCTTAATCTTGGAGTTTTATGTAGGATTCCCTTGTTTCAACCTTGGCCAAATGTCATGTTCCAATTACAACAGTTATATTCAGATTTCTTCTATTTTACTCTGCCCTTTGCGGTTTTTATTCATGACTATTTGTTTGGTTCTGGCTTCTTGTTTTTGCTCTATGAGATGTATGTATGTATGTATTTATTTATTTGTTTATTTTTTACTGGGGTTTGAACCCAGGGACCTCTGAGCTACACCCCCAGCCCTTTTTATTTTGAAACAAGGTCTCATGGAGTTGCTGGGGTGGACCTCAGACCTGCGATCCTCCCGATTCAGCCTCTCAAGTACTGGGATTTATGGGCATGTGCCACCATGGTGGGCTTTTCTCTGTAAGAATGTATAGCCCATCACACTGCAGAGGGAGCTTCCGTGATCTTGATCTCCCCAGTCAATATTTCTCTATGTCATCTTTGTTTTCTCTCTCTCTCTTTCTTTCTTTCTCTCTCTCTCTCTCTTAATTAGATCACTTGAAAATGGGAAAGTATTCAAGGAAAAAGTTGGAAGCACTTATACTACAGTGAATATGGTGCATATATATATATATATATCTCCTCCATCCTCCTCTCATGCATGCTTTCAGTAAATATGCAATAAGACCTGAGGATATTCTACATAACAGGCACCAGACCCAGTGCAGGATGTATGGTGGCCGAAAAGCAGATGTGGTGCATTATCTGTCATCCTAGTACTTGTGAGGCTGAGACAGGAGGATCCCAGGTTTTACACCAGCCTCAACAACTTAGTGAGGTCCTCAACAACTTAGTGAGACCATGTTTCAACATAAATGAAA
>PVLC010031960.1:0-18476 GCA_004027655.1 Graphiurus murinus | reverse complement strand
ACTGGGGATTGAACTCAGGGGCATTCTACCTCCGAGCTATACCCCCAGCCCTATTTTTTATTCTTTATTTTTGAAACCGAGTCTCACTAAGTTGCGGAGTGCCTCACTAGGTAGCTGAGGCTGGCCGCGAACCCGGATCCTCCGGTCTCAGCCTCCCGAATGCTGGGATTACAAGCGTGCGCCACCATGCCCGGCTTCCCAGCCTGATTTTATTTCTTATTTGGAAACAGGTTTTCACTAGGTTGATGAGTCTCACTACTTGCTAAGGCTGTCTTTGAACCTGCGGTCCTCCTGTCTCAGCCTCCCAAGGTCTGGGATTACAAGCATGCACCATCACACCTGGCTACAATAACTTTTTATCATGAACATTTAAACATATACCCCAAAGTAGAGATAATATGATAAAACTCCATACACAAGTCATTGAGCTTCAACAATTGCTCCATTGGGGAGAAAAGTAGAGAAAGAAAACGAAAGCACCCAGGACTGGGTTACGAGGAGCTGTGTTGAAGGCACGCAGCCAGAGATCACCAAGAGTGGCTCAGACAAAAACCATGCGTCATGAAGAAGGAATTTCAAGGAGGACGGAGACTTCACCATGTCAAACACTGCTGTGAGAGGCTGTAGATATGCCCTTTGTGTATTTGGCAAGATAGAGGTCACTGGAGACCCAGGTAAGAGCATCTCAGTGGAGCACAGGAGCCAAGCCTGCTGGAGAGTGTTGTTGAGTGGGGAGGCGGAGATGGTGATGATAGGGACACCTCTTTTGTTTATTTTGTTCATTTGATCCTGGGGATTGAACCCAGGGGCATTCTACTCTGAGCTACACCCCAGCCCTTTTTATTTTGAAACAGGGTCTTGTTAAGTTGCTGAGGGTCTCTTTAAATTGCTGAGGCTGGTCTCAAACCAACTATCCTCCTGTCTCAGCCTTCCAAGTACTGGGATTATGAAGTGTGCTACCTCTCCTGGCTGGAACATCCCTTTTAAATGTTTTTCTATGCCTATAATCCCAGGACTTGGGAGGCTGAGACAGGAGGATTACAAGTTTAGGACCAGCCTGAACTATTTAGTGCGACCCTGTCTGAGGGTTTGAAGCCAGCAATTTAGCAGGATCCTCAGCACTTTAGTGAGACTCTTTCAAAATTAAAATAATAATAATAATAACAATAATAATAATAATAATAATAATAATAATAATAATAATGACTAGGGGTATAGCTCAGAGGTAGAATGCCCCTGGGTTCAATTCCCAGTACTAAAAAAAAAAAAATTTAATTTGGTAGTAGGACCATTATTATTACAGTCCAGAGCTTATGGCTATAATTCAGGAGATCTGTATATACCCTGAGGAAACACACACATACACAATCAGAAGCAGAATCTGCACTTCACAACATGCCTTGGGCATTTCTTCCTGCAGCTGTGTCTTCTCCCTTTTCCCAGCTAGAGAGCCTGCTCAGGGGGTTGTAAACACCTAGCTCAGGGGCCAAGATAGCGTAAGTGTGTAATGTGGGCTGAGCATATAAAGTTAAATGGTTACAGACACTGGTCTTCTTTGTCAGAGAGACACCAAAAGTAGCAAGGGCTATTGTGAACTGGCAGGAGCTTGTCGCCTATCCTAAGAAAGTAACCATCACCAGCTCTATCTGTTGCTGTACTAGTTTCCTATTGCTGATGCTAGGAATTACTATAAACGTAATGCTGAAAACAACACAATTGTATTATGTTACAGTGCTAGAGGTCAGAAGTCCAAAATGGGTCTTATGGAGCTAAAAATCAAGGTGTTGGCAGGTTATCTTCCCTCTGGATTCCAGGGGAGACTCTGTCCCTTATCTTCTCCATCTCCTAGAAGCTGCTCTCATTCCTAACTCGTGGTTCCTACCCATCTTCAAAGCCAACAATTATGTCACTCTGGCCTCTGCTTCTGACCTCTTCTGACTCTAACGCTCCTGCTTCCCTCTTTCACTTCTCCAGCCCCTGGGCTCACCTGGTTAACAGGCAAATCTCCCCATCCAATATCCTCTCCTTTATCCCATCTGCAGTCTTTGCTCATGTCAGGTAGCATAATCACAGATTCCAGGGATTAGAATGTAGACATCTTGGAGGGGTGCAGTATTCTGCCTACCACGGTTGGGTAGGCCTGGTACGACGAGAGTTTCCAGTTCTCTTCAAGATAGACTAGACATCTGAAATTTGATATGACTGCAGAGAAGTTAACACAGCAGGCCTGAGACTGTTGTCCTTAGAAAAGCCTTCTTATAAGACTGGGGTTGGTTGGTTTCTGGGAATCTGCTTCTCAGTGTTTCTGACCAACAGTTAACTGATGAGGATGGTTCACTGTACCTAGATTATTTGTATTAACGATGTGGTTTATGCTTTTCTTCTAGGAGTCTGGAATTTTGGCATGTGCTAGGCAGAGGTGCTTATATGACAAGCCTCCAAAAAAAAAAAAATACCTTGGCTAGTGTTGCTGCATTTTTATTTTGGAAGAAGGGTATACTTTGTGTGAGCCATGATGGGAGAGAGCACACACAGATTCCTCTAGACTCACTGTCTTTCCCTTTTATGATCCAGCTGTGCATCCTTACTAGATTGCTGCAAAAAAAGCAGCTGTGAGCACACAAACATATGCCAGGTCCCGCCTGTGACTCCTTCTAATGACTCTCCTAACTTGGGGGTAGTTTAAGGGATGCTCCAACAAAGTAATTCCTGATTTTTTCATACTTTCATTCGTTTGTTTGTTTTTGTTTTTTGCAGTACTGGGGATTGAACCCAGGACATTCTACCTGCAAGCTACACCCCCAGCCCTATTTTTTGGTCTTTATTTTGAAACAGGGTCTCACTAAGTTGCAGAGGACCTTATGAAGTAGCTGAGCCTGGCCATGAACCTGTGATCCTCCTGTCTCAGCCTCCCAAGTACTGGGATAACAAGTGTGCGCCACTACACCTGGCTGATTTTTCATATTCTTTTTATTTTATTTATTTATTTATTTATTTTTGCGGTACTGGGGATTGAACTCAGGGGCATTCTACCTCCGAGCTATATCCCCAGCCCTATTTTTTATTCTTTATTTTGAAACCGAGTCTCGCTAAGTTGCGGAGTGCCTCACTAGGTAGCTGAGGCTGGCCTCGAACCCGGATCCTCCGGTCTCAGCCTCCCGAATGCTGGGATTACAAGCGTGCGCCACCACGCTTGGCTGATTTTTCATATTCTAAATGCTGGTTCGTATTCTAAATGCTGGTTAACACTATGAGCAAAACATTTCTGAGCGGGAATTTGGTCTTCAGGCTGCCAATTTGCAACTTCCGTCTTCTTAGTGCTCTACCCTAATTGTAGCCCTATCACTGAAGTGAAACACTTCATCCCATGCAGACTCAGCAAATGCTTGCCACATGTGCTAAGCACCATGTTAGGAATGAGGGACACAAAGGTGAGTATGAAACGGTCCTCACCTTCAACAGTGTGCTATCTAGTAAGTCAGACATAAACACAAATAACCACAGCATGGTGTGCTATACACTAAAACAAATGTGAGCAAAGTGCTCTAAGAACCCAGGCCGCTACTTACGCAGTGCTTTGCTGTGAGTGTAAACAGCCTAGATAAATCTTGACCTCACAATCCAAAGTTTACAAATGGACTGCACCTGCAGGTCAGTCAGGTTGAGGTTTTGCCTAAGATAACCAGATCTCTTAATATATTCATTCTTCTGAGATTGAGGTGCACAAGGAAAAAGACAGCGAGAGAAGGTGTGCAAGAGGCCATGTGTCCTGTAATCCTTCCCAGAGACCATGGCCTCATTTCCCAAAGCAGTCTTACTATGAGCCCGTGTCAGTTTTCTTTTTATAAATGAGCTTTCTTTTCTCAACTACATGGCAAGCCTACTGGGAAGACAGACCTTGACATATTTCACTCTATTCCATTCTATGCCTTGATTAAGTCAAATGCCAATTATTTGTTGATATAAAGTTGCAATCACCAGTTATTTTTATGGTATTGTGTTGCCCTGTCTGCCCTAGCCTTGGGGAAACAGGCTGGGAGTGGAGGCAGGTGAAGCCTTTCCAAGCAATGACTGGCTTGGGAGACAGGTTTCTTCCTTCTTGTTCTTCTTCTTCATTCTTTTCTTCTTCTTGATTGAACCCAGAGGCACTTTACCACTGAGCTACACTCCTAGCCCTTTTTGTTTTGAAATGAGGGTCTAGCTAGGTTGCTCAGGAACTTGAATCCTCCTGCCTCAGCCTCCCAGGCAGCTGGAGTTACAGGCTTGCACCATGCCTGGCTTGAGGCAGGTTTCTTAAGGACATGTGAACCAGCATATGGGTAGTGTGTGATGAATTTCCTCGGTGGAGGGAGACACCTAGAAAACGTAAGGCAAATCAGGGAAAGCAGAAATAGCTTGGAAAGGCCCATCCTTGTAAAAATGGAAATGAAATGTACCAAGAAGAAATGTCTTCTGCTGAAAATGTCGAGGGCTCAGTGAAGTAAGTCACTTGCCCAAGATCCAGTGTAGTCTGGATGTGGTTTCAGATTCTGAGGGCTCTGGGTCCAGTGTGCCAGGGTTCTGGCGGCAGAAAAGCCGGCAGGTGGCCAAGGAGAGGCTCACTAATAGTGACAGAGCTGATGGCCACTGACCTACTGGCAGCCGAGCCGCAGCAGATTCCCGGGAGTCCGCCCTCGCAGACAAGGTGCTGGGCTCGGTTCTGCGTGCGAGTTTAAAGGGCGCGCTAGGGCGCAGGCTGTGCAGCTCCGGTTCCTGTCTGCCCACAGGTGTGGACGAAGGCCTGCGGTCATGGCCGGGGACCAGCAGGCAGCGTGCTCCTGGAAAGGGGTCCCCGGTGACCGGCCGGAGGCGCACAGCGGACTAGAGCCTCTAGCCGGGTGGGGGTGGAAGGGCGCTGGCAAAGGCCACCTGGGAAGGAAGATTTCAAATGGATCCGGCCCAACTCAGAACGCCCCCGTGACGCAGGTGCGGGCGTCTCGCCCTGCCACCGCAACCTGCGTCCCTGCTTTTTGAGGCCCGAGATATCAGCTCGGAACGGGGAACCAAGGGTTAAAGCCTGCGTCGCAACTCGGAACCCAAACCCGACAGGTGAGGGACCCGGGCGCGGCAGAGGGGGGAGACCCGGCCTGGCCGCACCCTTGGGGCCGCCTACCCTTTGCGGGTGTGGCCTCCGGGCGGCCCCGCCTCTAGTAGGAGAGCGGACACGTGGGCCCGCCTCCCCCTTATAAGAGCGGTGCGGCACTGCAGCTAGCGCAGTTCTCACTGAGACCCGTCACCCCGACTCTACGTGAGACGCACCGCCCAGACTCACCATGGTGAGTGAGGCCCCCTCCCGGATCCCGCCCGTGCCCTAGTTGCTTCTTTTGGGGGAACCTCTCCCTGGGGATGCTTGCGACCCTGCACCCAGCATTCGGGGTCTCGAGGAGGTGCAAGGGTGACTTTGGTCTGGTGTGTTGTCCACCTTCGGAGGCTGGGGTTGGGGGATGGGGTGCGGTGGGATTCTCCACTAGCAAAGAGGGAGTCCTCCTGGCAGTCCGTCTCCCCCCCTCCCCGCCCCGTCTCCTACGTTTGTGCCCCAACCCGCCTAAGGGGAGTCACGCGGTCGTTTGCGAGGGCAGAGGAAGAGCCGCTTGGCTGCCCCCGCACCCCAACCCCCTCGTCCCTGGAAGTGACCGGACACGTGCTTGGCGCTGGGAGGTGGACGCGGGTCGGGTTACTTGGTGCCGCATCCCCCTGTCCTCTGACTGTGTGCATCCCTCTCACCCCACCTGCCCCCCACCCCGTGACTCAGCACCCCGCTTCTGGGCCAGGAGGAGAGGCGGGAATGGGGTTCGGCCTCGTGAGGCTGGCCGGCCCCTCTCCTGCGGGAGCGCGGAGGACAAGCGGAGACAGCTGGCGCGGAGCGACCGCGCGGGCCCGGGCCAGGCTGGGGGAGGGGCGAGCGGTGTGTGGGGGGTGGTATTTATAGCCCAGGAGCGGGGGCTGAAACCCAATCCCCACTTTCCGCTGGGATGTAAGTGGAAAGACCCCGGGGGGAGAGCGGATGTAGGGCCCGGGTGCTGGGTGGCGCTCACCCTGCCTGGGGCTAGGCCGGTTACCTCTTGGCCTCACCGCAGGTTCCGCTTCCCTTTCTGGGTATTTGGAAACAGTCACCCCGCCATTTCGTTGTGGGAAGGGAGGTGCGCGGGCCCTGCGGACTTTGGTGCCGTGAGGGTTAATTTCGGACTAGCAGGGACATAACCCACAGCCCTCCTGGCCCACCCCTGCCGTCTGCGCTCGCCAGCTTTATCGCTGCTATTTCCGTGCGGGCTGACGCCGTCCATGAAGGTGGTGAAGACGCGCAGAGTGTGGGGGTGGAGGTGGGGAGACTGCCAGATGGGACTGATCCCCAGAGCCAGATGGGATTTAAAGGTGGGGGGAGAGGGCATCCTGATGACCAGTATGGTCAGCTGATCCGAAAGCTGAGACACTTCTTGCCCCACAGGAAAGAAGGGAGAGAGTTAGAGGAAATTCTAGTTGATCCTCAAAGCAAAGCATTAATCAAGTGAGAGAGGCCCCTGGTTATTTACTCTGAGTACCTGCCTCCTCTTAGACTTCAGAGACAAGACGCAGGCCTGTGGGCAGCAGGGATTGGAAGCACCTGGAAAATCTCTTACCCTTGTCTTGGTTACTGCAGTGTCTGCCTGTCATATGCAGGTGCCCTCCCCGAGTGTCCTGTGAATGTGACAGGGTCATGGGGAGCCACAACTCTCATCCGATGAATTCTCCACTGAGTAGGCTAAGGGGTTGGCCTGTCCTACTGCGGGCTCCAGTTGGGGAGTCCTGTGCAAGAGAGCCTGGGGAGGCTGCCAGCCTCTTCTGACCTCTCTTAGCCCCAAGCCTCCCCTCTTGCCAGCAGAGTCATCCTAGCTGGTGATGCAGTGGGAGAGAGGCACGAGGTGAGGACCTGTGGGCATGGCACTTACACTGCGACCCCTCTCTTTATCCCTTAGCGTGAATGCATCTCAGTCCATGTGGGGCAGGCAGGTGTCCAGATGGGCAATGCCTGCTGGGAGCTCTACTGCCTGGAACATGGAATTCAACCCGACGGGCAGATGCCCAGTGACAAGACGATTGGTGGAGGAGATGACTCCTTCACTACCTTCTTCTGTGAAACTGGTGCTGGAAAACATGTGCCCCGGGCAGTCTTTGTGGATCTGGAGCCCACCGTAATTGGTGAGAGGAGAGGGCAAGCTTGACGGGGGAGTGACTCCAGAGAGAGGGTGGTGTAGACCTGACTTTTCTGGCTGGGAAAACTCCTAGCCTTGGGGCTGCAGAAGGCAAGCTGATCTCAGACACTCGGGCTGCAGCTCCTCTGGGCTTCTCATATGCTGGTATCTCAGACTGGCAGAAGGATGAGCTAGCTTTTCTGTATCTGGTCACAGTTACTACCCAAGAGGAAGGTCCCTGCTGGCCACAGCCTTGTGGTTTCTGCCCTAGCAATGTGGTTTCTCCCCTTCCAGATGAGATTCGAAATGGCCCGTACCGCCAGCTCTTCCACCCAGAGCAGCTCATCACCGGGAAAGAGGATGCTGCTAACAATTATGCCCGAGGTCACTACACCATTGGCAAGGAGATCATTGACCCTGTACTGGACCGGATCCGCAAGCTGGTGAGACTCTGGCATGGAAGGGAAGGAGCTTTTGAGTTTATGCTAATGGTCAGGAGCAAAAATCATATATTTATTTTGATCCTGTGAAATGGCTGTACATGTTTCAGAATGTGATACCACTGTGGAATATGCATTGGTCTCCCCTGACTTATGAGATATTTTAGGTTTAGTGGAGCTAGAACAGAGTTCCTCAGGCCCTTCCCCTGCCTACATCGCTCTCTCTTGCTTTTCAGTCTGATCAGTGCACAGGACTTCAGGGCTTCCTGGTGTTCCACAGCTTCGGAGGGGGCACCGGCTCTGGCTTCACCTCCCTCCTGATGGAGCGGCTCTCCGTTGACTACGGCAAGAAATCCAAGCTGGAGTTCTCCATCTACCCAGCCCCTCAGGTGTCCACAGCCGTGGTTGAGCCCTACAACTCCATCCTGACCACCCATACCACCCTGGAGCACTCCGATTGTGCCTTCATGGTGGACAACGAAGCCATCTATGACATCTGTCGCCGCAACCTGGACATCGAGCGCCCCACCTACACTAACCTCAACCGCCTCATCAGCCAAATCGTCTCCTCCATCACAGCTTCCCTGCGCTTTGACGGGGCCCTCAACGTGGACCTCACCGAGTTCCAGACCAACCTGGTGCCCTACCCTCGCATCCACTTCCCCCTGGCCACCTATGCGCCTGTCATCTCTGCAGAGAAGGCCTACCATGAGCAGCTGTCGGTGGCGGAGATCACCAATGCCTGCTTCGAGCCTGCCAACCAGATGGTGAAGTGCGACCCTCGGCATGGCAAGTACATGGCCTGCTGCTTGCTGTACCGTGGAGACGTGGTGCCCAAGGACGTCAACGCTGCCATTGCTGCCATCAAGACCAAGCGCAGCATCCAGTTTGTGGACTGGTGCCCCACAGGCTTCAAGGTTGGAATCAACTACCAGCCACCCACTGTGGTGCCAGGGGGTGACCTGGCTAAGGTGCAACGTGCGGTGTGCATGCTGAGCAACACGACCGCCATCGCCGAGGCCTGGGCCCGCCTGGACCACAAGTTCGATCTGATGTATGCCAAGAGGGCCTTTGTGCACTGGTATGTGGGTGAGGGCATGGAGGAGGGAGAGTTCTCTGAGGCCCGAGAGGATATGGCTGCCCTGGAGAAGGATTACGAGGAGGTGGGCATCGACTCCTATGAGGATGAGGACGAGGGAGAAGAATAGAACAGCTGCCTGGAGCCTATTCACTGTTTATTGCAAAATCCTTTCCAAATAAAGTTTCCTTGCATGATTGGTTTCTTCTCCCCTTTGTGAGTACTTGAGCTTCTGCTGCTGCCTTCCCCTTTATGCTCTGCTGCTACTGCCGCTGCCGCCCTCACCATTTGCCACTCATGACCCTTTTTCTTTCCATGGCTGAAGGTGACACTTGCCAAGGGGCCCTTGCCAGGCCCAGGAATCAAGACCCAAGGGACCTTCATGTAAGGTCTTAGGGGCACTCAGGATAGGGAGGAAATGAGGACCAAATCTCGGACCTTTCTGTCCACCACAAACTATGGAAGGATAAGTCTTCACTTCCTTTTCAAGTAGGAGTTTATGTTCAGTTGCTTTTGTGTTGGAGAATTGGACTGCTACTCTATTCTTCCTGCTGCTTCTGCATTCACCAGTTCTGAAAGCAAGGCTTGGCCCAGGCTCTGCTGTGTACTCCGAGGGTTTGGGAACGCGTTTGGGAACAGGGCTGGGCTGGGCTGGGCTGCAGTTCCCCAGGCATGGAGCCATGTTGTCATAAGGTTGGGGGATGGGAGGAAACAAGGGTGATCTCTGGAGTTGTTTGTGCCATTGCACCTCTCAGCAGCTTTGCACAACTACTGTCTGTCTTGCTGCTTTGCTGGGCTGTGCCATTAAAAGTGAGGTCGTTTCCCCTCTGTGCTTTCTTTCAGCCTCAGCCTCTTTGCTAACTGGTGGGAGCCTCCTGCCAGTGCTCTGGGGAACAATTCAACCTTGCTAATAGGCACCCCAGGACCCACGCTGACGTCAGCACATGGGGGTGGGTGTGGTTGGGGGGAGGCGGCTTCAATCTCAGGAGCAGGAGATGCCAACCCTGCCCTTGCCTCCCCTCCCTGGTGATTCAGGGACGCAGTGCCCTTCCCTGGGGAACAGGTTTTAGGGCCCCTGTTTACTCAGCAGAGCAGGCAGGAAGTGGCTGCTGAATATTGCCATACCACGCTAGCCTCATTAATTATTAACCATGTGTGAACTAGAATAGTTCATGGCCATCATGGCTGCCAACTCCACTCCCCTTCCCCCCAGGCTGAGGATGGAAGACCTGTTATGTAGCTGTCTGAAAGCTTCTTCAGGTGTCTCCACCCAGAGGCCCGTGGCCTGGCAAACCGGCTGGGCTGCTTTAACTAAGCTACCCACCCCTGGGAGTGAAGGAAAGAACTAGTAGAGTGTGCTTTTAGGGGGCCGTGGGCCCAGTTCTTGGCACAATTGGGAGCCAGCTTAAGCCAGAACAGCTTTAAGTTTATGACTGAAACAAGCTAGAAGAACTACTTACTGCCAGCCAGTCAGATCTCAAGTAAGGACACCTGCCTCCTTCCGTGGAATAATGAAGTCACACCATTGCTGGTAACAGTACCTCCTGCCAGGCTGTTTCCTGGGAACCAGCCTTGGGCCTCTTGCACCTCTTCTCCCTCCAGACACGCTACAAGTAAGATCCACACTAACCTGCATTCACTTTATTCTCCTGTTTAAACATTCTCCTGCTCACAGATTTGGAGGCAGAACATGATGAGTCCAGCAGTCCAGCTCAGAGTTGTGCTGTGTACCATACTTTCTCAGTTTCATTTTCTTCCCTAGCCCCACTCACAGTCAGGTCCCTTGTCAGATGCTGGGGGTAAGAGAGCAGAAGGGCAGACAGGACTGAGATAAGTCCCCTCTTGTCCCCAACTGTAAGAGCCGTCCTGAATAGAATGGATGGAGTTCCAATGAGGGATGAGAGCCTCTTCCCAAGGCACATGGGTCCATCTTCTCAGCGTGACCACTGGTTTGTTCAGATTTGGGTAGTGTGCTGGTCAGGGCCCGAGGGCTGCAGTGCCTCCAACTGATTGAGGAGGAGAGGAATGTGAGGGCGTTGCTGGGGGTCCACAGTCATCATGGAGGCCAGCAGCTGCCGCAGTGCTGAAGAATGCCTGTGGAAGAAGGGCAGGGAGATTGGAGGACACCTAGCCTCCTTGCTAAAGCTCCAACTCAGACAATCCTGGGGAAGAGTCAAATGCTTAGTTTCCCTCTCACTGCTCACCTGGGACTTTGCGGGATGCTGAGTTGGTTCTGCACAGCAAGGGCCACACTGTCACCCTTCTGGAACACCATGTCATAAGGGCCTTCCCCAAACATCATGGCATAAAGCACACAGCCTAGGGACTGAGCATAAGTTGGTTAGTCCCTAGAAGGGAATCCATGGAAGTGACATCTCTCCCTTTACTTCTGTGGTGAAAGATTACAAAAGCTAAAGGGAATATGCCAACCTCAGCCATGTGGCACCACAAAGGCCCAGAGAAATTGCCCTGAGTTTCTGCAACCCTTGGTTAGCCAAGGCCTGTAGCACCAATGAGCTGTACCCACCCAGTTCAGCGGCAAGGATTATACCACTTCCTGAGCAACTGAATACAGTAACGGTGATAGTTCCCAGGAAGGAAGTTGAGGGGTATGGAGACATACTGTGGTTCTTGGGGCCCCATGCAAGAGAAACCAAAGACCTCAACCCCTCTACTCCACAGCAAGCACAGAGCTGCACCCCTCCTCACCCAGATTCCCACCCACATGCTCCTCACCCAGACATCTGTCCGTTCATCGATGACACAGTGGCTCTGCACAGAAAAGAGCTCCGGGGCCCGGTAAGAGATGGTGCACCGCTGGGCTGCCCAGTCCTGGAACAGTGGCCCCAGAGCTCAAAAGTGGGGCACAGGCCACAGTCATGTGGCCAAACTGGGGCATGCACCAAGGAACAGGAATGGGAAATGGGTGGGCAAAGGGTCCTGAAGACTCTGTTACCTGCAAGGTTAGTGCCTGGCGAGAGCCCTCCACATGAATGCATGCTTGATTCATGGAACCCAAGTCCATTAAAACCGGCTGTCCCTCATCTCCAAGCAAGATATTGGTGGGCTTCAGGTCCCTGGAGGGAAGTGACAATGACCCATAAGCATTCTGGGACAGGAAGGCTGGAGGCAAAAGAATCAAGGGTGCTTTCCTTAAGAGGAGAGCAAAAACCTCCTGGTTCTCTTGGTAAGGCTCCTCCTCCTGTCCCCAGCAAGTACTCAGGGCCCTCCCACTAACCTGTGGGCATAACCTTTGGCATGAATGGCCTCAAGGCCTCTGCAGATACCCAGCAGCAGCTGGAGGATTTGATCCTCAGTCAGGAAGTTGCCTTTGTCCTTCAGCCTTTCGATCTCACTCCACAGTGTACCTCTCTGCAAACACAAGTTTCCCCACAACTGAGATGTTTCTGAAACACCTGCTTCCTGGGCCTAACCCCTATCCTATGTCAAAGTCTATCAAACCTTTTACCACACACACCTCGAATCCCACAGTTCTATTTGGTCTCTAAACCCCAAACCCAAAGTGGCCAAGCTCTAGGGACGGCCCCAGCTTCTTAACATGCTTGACTGCCTACACAGCCCCTGGTAGGTAGTTCTTCTGCAACCCCCTCCATAACCAGACTTTCTGACCTTGAAGAAGGGTAGAAGCAGCCAAGCCTCATGCTTAGCGCCCCGCTCTCTCAGACAGTAAGCCACGAGGTGAAGGATGTTAGGGTGATGGAAGAGGCGATGCATATCGGCTTCTCGCTGGGCCTCCTCTCGGTCTTGCTGCTCGTGACACAGGATTCGCTTCAGGGCGTAGAAGTGTCCATCATGTAAACCCTCCACTAGGTCCACATAGCTGAACCCACTGTGGGCCAAAGGGGTCAGTGAAGGACCATAGTCATTTCCCACCCAGCTTGGACCCAGAGGAAGTCCCTTGCAGAGGGGTGCCTCTTGCATTGAGTAGAAACCCTCCCAAGATGTGGCTCTAAGAGAAGTGTAAAGATTATTACAGTATGAGTTCCTCAACAACAGGAACACAGAATTCCTTGAGGCCCCACGATTCTAACACAGTGCTCTACAAGTGACAGATGCTCAATAAATACAATAGCCACCATGTATCAAGTGCTTATGAACCAGGCACTGGGCAAAACATTTTATATACATTATCTCATTTAATCCTCAAGTCCATCAGTGAGACCTGATAATCATCTCCATTAGGCAGATGAAGAAATCCTGGTTTACCAAGGCACACAAGGTGGATCTAGGAGGTTTGGGTCTAGAATCCATTTTCTTGACCCATTCAGCTAAGGCTCTGTCAGGTGAGGTAGAGGATAGGGATAAAACCCTTGTACCCTTTTCAAGAGCAGACCGTTGTCCCTCAATGACCATAATCCTGAACACTAGTTAAGTGATTTCCAAACACTCACCCCTCCCCCAATTTCTGGATGAAGAGGTAACGCTTATTGTCAATGATGACAGTTCCCCGAGAGCAGACACACAGTGCGTGGCCCATAATGTCGCAGTCATCCTCCTCAAGGACGGTATCTGGCTGCCAAAGGGTTCTTCCAGAGCGAATGGGCTCTTTTAGGCGATGTGCTGGGGACCCAGCGGATCATGCTGGAAGGAAAATAAGGGCAGGTCGCGGGTCCGACATAATCCAGAGAGCCCCTGAAGTACCAAAGCGGAGAGTTCAGGCCCAGTTCTCGGAACTTAAGAGTCTCGTCTAGAGAAAACAGGCCCTGGCGACGCCAGCTCCAAGAGACCTGGAGTCTGGTGCCTTAAAGCCTCAGGCCACGCAGCAAATACTCCACCGCTTCCTCCAACCCTGGCCCACCTTTGGGTGAGCCTCGCTCTCAAGTCCGTCTGGCCGCAAAGTCAGGGTACAGGGTAGCTCAGAGGAGGTGCGAAGCTCGGGCCCACCTCCGGCAGAACCCACCTCCAGCCTCCGGACGCGCAGCTCAGGGTCCGCAAGCCAGGACTCCCCACGGACCTGGCTCTGGCGGTAGAGAAGCGCCAGGGACCGGAAGTGGCAGTGCGTCATCAGTGCGCGCCGGGGCAACGGCCCGCCGTATCCTAGCAACGGCTGGGCGCCTGGAGGATGTGGGGGCGCCGAGTTGCGAGCCCCGGGGCGGGCTAGACCTGGGGTGGGCGGGTCCCAGCGCCCGGGGTGAGGGTTCCCAACTTGGCCTTCAGTAGGGGTCAAGACGCAGGCGCCTAAGCCAAAGGGGAGCAAAGCCGGGCTCAGCCCGAAGCCCCCAGGACCTCCATCTCCCAATGTCGGAGGTAGGAGGCCGCATACCTCCCGCGTGCTGGGGCGGAAAGCGGCATACTACGGTCCAGCCCAAGAGGGATTCAGGGAGGAGCGGGTGCTGGAGCCTGAACCCCTGGATCTCTGATCCCCCACAACCTTCAGGGCTCTGGCGTGTATCCAACTACTCTAGTGTCAGTGATTAAGAGCTCAGACTCTTGAACCAGACTGCCAGTTTCAAAATTCGGTCCTAATAGCCTCCTAGTTGTGTGACCCTGGGCAAGCTACTTAACCTCTCAAATCCTCACTTTTCCTAGCTATTTTATCTTCACAGATAAAATAGTGCTAAGGTTAAGTGTATGAACCATGAGACTAAACTGACTAGTTCCAGTAAACAGGAATAATAGTCATTACTTATTGCCCTAATCCTCACATCCCAGACTTGGGACTGTAAGGCAGGAGGAATGGAAATTCACAAATTCCCAATCTTTGGTACCAAGTAGTTGTCCTTGACATTTCTTGCTTAGGCAAGGATAAATTGGAGAAGAGGGCGCCTCCAAAGAAGACAGAATGGCTCTCTTAGCTCATGATGGGCTCTGAAAGCGGGCTCCGGGGGGAAAAGGTCTATCTCGTAACCTCCATTTCCTCCTTTCACATCCCGGATCACCATGATTTTCCTATGGTTTCCCTTGGTTCTGAACCTCTTTTGGTCCTTGCTTCTGACATCTATTAATCTAGATTTAACCTGCTATGTGCCAGGCCCCCTGCTGGACACTGAGGATTCAAGGACAAGTTCTTCTGCCCTCAGTCTAGTAGAGCAGTGCTTCTCAATCTTGAACGTGCTTAGGATCGCCTGGGAATCTTGTTAAAATGCAAATTCTGATTCCATAGGTCTGAGGTAGGACCTGAGATTCTGCATTTATAACAGGCTCCCAGGTAGTGCTGATGAATCTGGTTCCCTGAACTGCACTTTGAGTAGCAAGATGCAGAGGATTTTATAAACTTGTAGAGTAGCGGGTGGCTGTAGGCTGAAAACAAAGTCCAGGCTAACGGCCTGGAAACTTAAGGTGGTCTCCGCCCCCTTCTCGATGAGCTTCCTTCCCAGGAATCCGCCACGTGACAGTCAGACCGACGGCTCAGACTAGAGGAGCCCAGTTAAGCAAGCGCCATGGCTCCCGAGAAGCCGCCCTGCCTTCTCTCCCTGCTGCTGCCGTTCCTGACGCTGCTGCTGCCCCAGGTAAGAAGAGCGCGTTCACGTAGCCGGACAGGTGGGGTGAGGCAGGAACAGATCCAGGGGATGATGAGAGAAAGCCAACCACCAAACGGCCAGCAGGGTTTGCTCATTTCCTCGGCTCACTCCAGACCTCTGCTGACCACCGGCTTTTTCTCTCTACAGGCAGACACTCGGTCATTCGTAGTGGATCCGGAACATGATAGGTTCCTCCTGAACGGGGTCCCGTTCCGCTACATTTCTGGCAGCCTGCACTACTTTCGGGTACCGCGAGTGCTTTGGGCCGACCGGCTTTCGAAGATGCGATTGAGCGGTCTCAACGCCATACAGTTGTAAGAAGTGCTCGCGGGAGCCCGTGGAAGGGTGGGGTTTATTCTTCCTACCGCCCCTTTAGGAAGGGGGTCAAGATCAGAAGACTGACTCGGGCTCAAGGTGGGTTAGAATTCCATGGCTTCAGTCGAGGCCCAGGGTGGTAAAGGGCAGGCCAGGACCTCCTTCCTCTTGCTGGAGATTCCTGAAAGCCGGAGCTCCTAGGCGCCCCAAGCATTTCTCCCCCTCGGGCCCTGTTAACTTCTTACTTTCTCAGTTACGTGCCTTGGAACTACCATGAGCCACAGCCTGGGGTTTATAACTTTGATGGCAGCCGCGACCTCCTTGCCTTTCTGAATGAGGCAACTATAGCAAACCTGTTGGTCATACTGAGACCAGGACCTTACATCTGTGCAGAGTGGGAGATGGTGAGTTAGTTGGAGAAGGGACAAAACCAAAGCATTCCACGTGTGGTTTCTAGGCTATTCCCCTCTACCCTCACCCTAGGGCCATTTCCAGCACTATATTCAAGACCTCCCTTCCTACCTCCCCCACTGCACCCCAAAACAACAAAAACTACATGCTTCTTTGTTGTCTTTCATGTTTGTCTTAGGGGGGTCTCCCATCTTGGTTGCTTCGAAAACCTAAAATTCATCTGAGAACCTCAGATCCAGGTGAGTTGAGACAGATTTAACATAGAAAAAAAGCAAACAAAAAGATGGATCGTAACCTGGGTGTGGTGGCTTTTGCATGTAATCCCAGTAATTGGGAGGCTGAGACAGGAGGGTTGCAGGTTCAAGGACATCCTCAGCAACCTAGCAAGACTCTTTCAAAATAAATAAATAAAACAGGCTGGAGATACCCAGGCACAGTGGTACACACCTGTAATTCCAATACTGGGGAGGATGAGACAGGAGGATTGCAGGTTTGAGAACAGTCTAAGCAATTTAGTGAGACTCTTAGCAAACTGAGACCCTGTTTCAGAACAAAATATAAAAAGGACTAAGGGTGTAGCTCAGAGGTAGAATGCCCCTGGGTTCAATCCCCAGTACAAAAAAGATGGGTCATTTGGGTGCTCAAACAGAAGAAACTATCCTCTACTTGGAGTCATTCATTTAAATATTTATTATTGTTTCCTTCATGCTCAGCAAGATACTAGAAATGAGACCAGGGCAACCTAGAGCTTATAATATGTTGGAAGAGGAAAAAAAAAACAACCCTATAAGTTTATTGGCTATAAAAACACTATGCAAGAAAATATATAAACAAGAAGTTGAAATAGTGACTAACAGAGGAAGCCCTTTTATAAGGTGGTCAGAAAAGGCTTTTTTGAAAAGGTGACATTTCAGTTGACTTCTAGGGAAGGGAAAGCAGTGGTCATGGGAAGAGTGAGGCAAGAACACTCCAGCCCAGAGACGGGAAAGAACATGGCACGATTGAGGAAAGAACCAGCATGGCTGGAGCACAGTGGGCCAGGGGGACAGTAAGATGACAGGCAGTTGAGATGAGGTGGACACAACTGGTATAAGCCCTTGTAGGCCATTGTGTGGGGTTTGTAGTTTATTCTAAATACAGTAGAAAGCCATTGAAATTTTTTAATCAAATATTTTGTGTTATCTGATTTGTCCTAATATTACTTTAGCCTGAATGCAGACAATGGATTAAGGGGAGCCAGAGTGGAGGAATGAATTGAGAATAGTACTATAGAGCTGAGCGTGGTGGCGCACGCTTGTAATCCCAGCATTTGGGAGACTGAGACCTGAGAATCCGGGTTCACAGCCAGCCTCAGCTACCTAGTGAGGCACTCCGCAACTTAGGGAGACCCCGTTTCAAAACAAAGAATAAAAAATATGCTGGAGGTGTAGCTCGGAGGTAGAATGCCCCTGAGTTCAATTCCCAGTACCGCAAAAAAAAAAAAAAAGGAATAGTACTGTAAGCCGGGCATGATGACAGCTCACACTTGTAATCCCAGCATTTGAGAGCCTGAGACCTGAGACTGGAGGATCTGGGTTCGAGGCCAACCTCAGCCTGACTCTGATGGTGCTATTTTCTGACATGGGGAAGATAGAAGAAACTAGAGGTACAGATGAACAAATTGGAATGCTGGAGGGCTTGATGCCCTTTAAAGCATTCCCAAACCCAGTTTACAATGAAATATATTAAAAATGATAAAGTATTAGTGGAACAACATGTAGTCTGTTTTGCTCAAGAAAATCAATGACTTCTCCACTGTGAAATCTATGGTGGTCTCTTATCCTCCCTGACCAGTCAGCAGCACTCAGCACAGCTAATCGCTCTGCCCTTTGAAGTACACCTCTGGTGTTTCATGATGCCTACTTAGCTGCTGGTGCCTGCCCCTGCCCTTCAATCTTTCTGACCACTCAAGTCTTCATCTCTTACTGATTCTTTTCCATTTTCCTTTCCTCTAAATGCTGGAGTACAACAGGGCTCAGTCCTTGGATATTTCTCTTTTCTATCTATTCTCATCCATTTGCATGATAGAATTAAATCCATCTAAGGACCTTTCCTATGACTTCCACACACATATATTCAAATGTATATGTGACTTCTCCACTGAGACAAGTAAAAGGCATAGTGATAAATTAAGCTCTTGGCATTGCCTGCCCCTGCCCCCCAAACCAGCTATTCCTATAGTCTTCTCATCTCAGTTAATAGCAATTGCATTTTCCAACTATGGAAAACACTATGGTATAATCTTTCACATCTATCTTTTCCTTATATCTCACACTCAATCAGAAAATCATGACAGCTTTGCCCACAACAATTTAACTATTCTGAAATATATTCAGAATTTAACTATTCTGTCACTTCCACCGCTACCCACGCTGGTCCAGATCACCTCAGCTGGCTTCTCTCCATAGCTTCCTAAATGGTTTCTTTTGTTTACCCTCTCTCCCATAAAATCTGTTCTCAATACAGCAGACAGTGTGATTCTGTTAAAATAGAAATGTAAGCC
>PVLC010031959.1:0-18391 GCA_004027655.1 Graphiurus murinus | reverse complement strand
TCCTTTTCTCTCTTCTCCTTTCCTCTCCTCTATTCTTGTTTGAGATTGAAGCCAGGGTCTCATGCCTGCTAGACAAGTTCTCTACCACTGAGCTCAATGCCCATCCTGGAAGTTTCTATTGTAAGGGAGAACTCTAGATACAAAAATTGATATACATATGTATGTATAAACATATAAATGCTATCATAGTTTTAATGAGAAGGGACATATAATTAGTTTCTTGAAGCCTAAACATAAATCTTACTTTTTCACAATCATCCTTAATTATGTTATTAAACTCTTCTCTTTCATACAAGGTAATGGCCCCCTTAATGTTATAGCAGCCTACTTTCAAAATTTCCCCCAAACTCGTAGATATTAAATGAATTCTTTTTCTTTCTTTAAGACTTGACCCTATTTATTTGCAAGCATTAATATTATATCCAATTAAAAATCCTTCACATCCACTCTCAACCCTAAGTTCAAGATGAAAGTGGTAGCCTTCTCCATTTGGAAATTCCTTGTCCCACTAGCTTTTTAGGCACCAGATCCTCTGCTGTTGAACCACAAAAAGGGTCCTGGAGAAAGGACAGCACAGGCAAAAGTTTCCCTAAGTGATGACAAAGTGACAAAGTAGTCACTTAGGCCATGGCTCCATCAAGGAAGTAGACTGCAAATATCCACTCTATGAATGCAGCCTTCCCTCCAATGTGACCTCCCTTTTCTTCCTACTGATTATCTTTCTGTATTAGGAGGGGTGGAGGGTGTGTGTGTGTGTGTGTGTGTGTGTGTGTGTGTGTGTGTGCATGTGCACACACACATGGTCATGTACCAGCATATCTGGTTCTGCCACCTGGTCATTTTTCAGAAAGCCCTCTAAGGAGGTGGTTATCTCTGATGGTTGGAACTCCCAGCCCTGAATAGGTTCTTTACACCTGGTGTGTTTGCTCTCAGCTGTAGGCTTTATTTGCCATATGTAGCTTTCAGCTCCTGACACCATTCTGTCTTTGCTGTTCAATACAATGAATGTCACTTGACCCTATGCTTGTTGGTAGGACATTTTTGTTATTAAGAGGGAATATGATATTAGATTCTATTTGATGGAAGATTATTAGTTTTTTATTTATTTATTTTTAATTTTTTTTTTTTTTTTTTTTTTTGCGGTACTGGGGATCGAACCCAGGGGCATTCTAACTCCGAGATACACCCCCAGTCCTATTTTCATTCTTTATTTTGAAACAGAGTCTCACTAAGTTGCAGAGAGCCTCACTAAGTAGCTGAGGCTGACCAGGAACTGGGATCCTCCTGTCTCAGCCTACCAAGTATTGGGATTAGAAGAGTGCACAACCATAAACAAACTTTTTTTTTTTGCTAACACTAGTGGTCAAGCAGGTAGAGGCTTTGTTTGTTTTGTGGCTACTGTGTTTCAACATAATGGTGCTGAATGATGTTTAATGGCAAAAGTTACTTGTAATTTAGAGGGAAATTCATATAAGACATTTTGTCAAATCACTCCTGTAGCAGAAACTTTTTTAAATGACCTTTGATAATAAGTACAAAGAATTCAGATGTAAGATACATGCTAAATATATACATAATATAATTACTATTTTTTTTGTGTGTGTGTGTATGTATATGTGTTACTGGGGATTTAACCCAGAGACATTCTACCTCTGAGCTACACCCCCAGCATTATTTTATTTTTATTTTGAAACAGGGTCTCACTAAGTTGAGGAAAGTCTGAATAGTTACTGAGGCTGTCCCCAAGTCTGCAATCCTCCTGTCTCAGCCTTCCAAATAATGGGATTACAAGCGTGTGCTGCCATGCCTAGCTTACAATTACTATTTTTATCATAAATGATTTATACTTTATCATGTGCTCAAAAATATTTTAAAAGAATGAAGAATATAACTGAAATATTATGCATATTTATATTTTCTTTTAATTCTTTTTATATTCTTTAATGTTATGCCAATCTGCACAAATGCATTTTCATACTTTGAGACCAGAGCTAAATCAGTCATGTATAGTCATGTGTCTACTTGTCCGTCCTTTCTTCCTTCTTCCTTGCATTTCTTTCTTCCTCTTTTCCTTCTTATGAAGAAGAGGGTAAAATTATGTCTGTAAGATTGACAGTAATGATTCTGTCAATTAGGAGTTGAATTAGAGCTTTCACATTTTGATATAATTTGCAATGCCCAAATTTATCTAAAAATTGTTGATTGCCAGCATTGTGAGCTGTCAACATAACTACCTTTTGGATGAACTTTCAAGTGGGAGTAAATATAATGACAGGTATATTGCTTTCTGCATCCTTAAGATTTCAAAAATGCTGATTTTAAAATAAAAGTAAAGTTCACTTTTCATGATGTGAACTTGTCTAAGAAAATTTTAACACTTCCAATATAGATTGTACTATACATATGATCTGAAAGAATTATCTATTCCTTTGTTAATACTGACATTTTTTCATGTACCTAAAGCTTACATCCTTTTTCTTCATTTAAATACGATCAGTGGGAGATAATATATATGTGTGGTTCCAGTAACTTCAAGTTAAAAGAAATATCATCAATCATATCTATTGTGTTTTGGAGCAAGATGGTGTATATCTTCCATTATAAAGTAATTCAACAGGACAAGAGTCATTTTTCAGACATTGTGACATGATAATTTTAGTGTGGAGAAGGAAATGATATGGTAGTTGAGTAACCCAAAATCAATTCAAAAGAGTCAGTAGCCTTTTAAAAATGATGAGATAAAATTTTTTTTTGAGGTTTTGGGGATTGAACTCAGGAGCATTCTACTTCTGAGTTATATCCACAGTCCTTAATATTTTATGTTTTGTTTTCAAACAGGGTCTCGCTAGGTTACTGAGAGTCTCATTAAGTTGCTGAGACTGGTCTTGAACCTGTTTTCTTCCTGTCTTAGCCTCCCAAGTATTGGGATTATAGGCACGTGCCATTGACGCCTGGCTGATGAGCTAAATTTATAACACTTGTGTATCTTGCATAATGAGCGATGTTAAGTGTTCATTATATTAGCCACCAAATGGGTACTGGGATATTAGATATTATATAGAAAAGACCATCTTTTTCATATTAATAAAAAAGGTAATGCTGGCCAAGGAATTGCAAAAAATTTTCCAGGCAGCTGGACAAGAGAACTGGAAAGAGAGTTCAGACAGGATCAGTCCAGATACCAATTTGATTTTTATGTTTTGACCTTTTCAGGCCTCACTTAGTTTGGGCTAACATATTTGCAGGGACAAATGATACAGGGAGATACTGGAGATCTAGGGGTGGTTTACATGTGGCATGTCCTTTAGTTTTCCCATTGTCTGTCTGTGTCATGTATTGTTCATCCATCACTGCACACTTTCCACTCAGGCTGGACATCATCCTCAGCCCAGTGCCCCAGGAACCCACTGTCTACATGTCAGAATTGGAAGGCATTTGGTTTTTTTATGTAACAGAAGTGGCTAGCTCAGGGCTATTCTCTTAAGAGATACCTAATGGATGTTGTTTCCCAAATGAATGGAGCAAGGTGGTCCAAAATTGATATTATTTTCTGGGTGTTTTGTGAATTGTAGAAAACACAGAGTGTTACTTATGGATTTTCAAAAGTCTAGTCAAAAGAAATCCTTGTCAAAAGAAATTTAATACTGGATAATTTTTATGGTCCAGTTTATATTGGTTTAAGCCCCTTCTCTTTGAGACAAATGTCAACCCTGCCTGAGGTGCTGTCTCAGCTCCCCTCCACATGGAAGCAAAGCTGTCCTTTGTCATGACAAGGATAGGAATCAGGCTTCTGCAACATAACCTCACCTTTCTTCCTACTCCCCTGGTATCTAGAGAATGTAGATCACCCTGTCCTCCTCTAAGGAGACATCACCTGAATGACATTTTTGAACTATGCTGTACAGCTTCTTTCAAAGTATGGAAGCGCTCTGGATTTTCAAGTCCTAAGTGAGTCTGCCCAGTTTACATTAACTATGTAATCCTTGGCTTTTTCAGCTTCAGCTTCCCAATCTGTAAAATGGACTTTGCTCTCTACTTCTAAGATTTATTTTGTAACATGAAATTAAATATGTGAAAATGTTTGTACAGTTTTAAACCAATGTCATTTAACTTTCAGCCCTGCATACTGTGTTTTCATGACCAGGCACTTACAAGTATGGAGGCAAAATGACATGGGCATTGAAAGCATTGTCTTTGAAGTCAAGCACATCAGGTTTCGCATCTCAATTTCACCATTTATTATGTGACTCAGGGCATATTCCTTGACCTTTATAAGCCTTATTTCTTCATCTGTATAGAGGAAAATGAACTGTTAGAGAATTAAGTTGTTAAATGTTTAAAGTAGCTGGCATGGTCACTAGAGACTAGTGAACGGTTAATAGCAGCTATTACAATCAAATAAATACTAGCTGATTTAGTGAAAGTTTTAATGCAAGATATGACAACCTCTCTAAAGTTCCCTCCTGCCCTCCATTCCTTCCCTCTCTTTTGTACTGGAGATTGAGTTCAGGAGCATTCTACCTCTGAGTCACACTACCAGCCCTATTTTATTGTTTATTTTGAAATAGAGTCTCACTAAGTTGCTGAGATTGGCCTCGACTTGTGATCCTCCTGTCTCAGTCTCCCAAATACTGGGATTACAGGTGTGCACCACCACGCTGTACAGTTTTCTTTTACCCTCCACCTGAGGAAGATCAGCACAAAGCTACATATATGAATTATTTTGCATTATCCTTCAGTCCAATTACTGCTGTAGAATTTCAACATTGTAAATATTGACTTTTTATTGATGTTTTTATGAGGACATGGACACATATGAATGCCTCTGAATTATTATGATGTTCATTTTGTTTTGTTTTCAACTCATTTGGCATTTTAACTCATATGACAAAGTCCTAAGACTCTAAATATTAGAAAAAAATTTCTGGTACCTGATTTTCTGGTGTATCTCCTTTTATAACATAAAAAGAGCTTTGTATAAGGCATAGCATCTCCCTCATTATTTTGGCTGTCAGGAAGTACAGAGCTGTTTTTTTTTTTCCCCACAAAAGCTTTAGCTGTATTAATAATTAAAACATCTCTAAATAGTTATTACTTCCTGATCATTTTTATTATTGGCCTTTGACTCTTTCATTTTTATGTTAATATATTCTAGCTCTATATATTCATTTTTTGGTAAGCTAGTCTAAGTTCCTTTTTAAATAAATGGATAACTATAAATTAGAAAACTAGAAAATATAAGCTATTCAATTCTGATAGTGATTTTATCTTTGCTATCTACAACATTTTGAATTAATTTTATTAAAACAGAGTTAATTTTAAAATTCAATTAAATGAAATGGATTAGTCAGCAAAGCAATGTGCTGTATATTAATCAAAATAATGTATGTATTATGAAAGCAGATTCTACAATGGTAGCACTAATTAAAAATATAATTTATGCAAATTAACAGCTGATCAGCCTGTGTATGTAGAATATGCATATTTATTGTTGTGATATTTCACCTGTAAAAGGATATTGGTCACAATGTTAGAGGAGCCCTTTCAATATTAATACAATGCTTCTTTTTGAGCTGATGGGTGAAATTTAACTTTTACCATGTTCTTTTGGAGGTAAAATAAAAATTTGTTCTATTGTCCTATATCCTTAAGTGAGTCAGGTTTTTAAAATTAGCATCCTGCCTCCTCAAAACTTTCATTGCCATATGTATATGTAAACAGTATAGTAACATACATATATATATACACACACATATATATATTTGTGTGTGTGTGTGTGTGTGTGTGTGTGTGTGTGTGTGTGTGTGTGTGATACTGGGAATTGAAGCCAGAGGCATTCTACCTCTGGATCCTCCTGTCTCAGTCTACCAAGTACTAGGATTACAAGCATGAGTCACCACGCCTGGCTACTGTTATCTTAAGGTCAAAAACAAATGAGCAGAAATAACATTATATCATTTTTTGGTAAGTACACTGTTAAGGATTTAAAGAAAGGCTTTACTTCTATCTATAATATTTTTTGCTGAGTATATGGCCTGAGGAAACAGATTAAAGTCTTAATGAGTGAAATAAAACAGAGTTGTTCCTTAGTCTCATTAAAAGCAAGAAAGTTTCAAACCTGTGGACCTCCTATCTCAGCCTCCCAAGTACTGGGATTACAGGTGTGTGTCACCACACCCAGCCTCAACAACTTAGCAAGGTCCTTAGCAAAAGGACTTAGCAAAAGGACCAAAATAATAATGATAATCATCATCATCATCATCATCATCATCATCATCTAGGGCTTGAGGTATAACTCAGAGGTTGAATACCCCTGAGTTCAATCTCTAGCACCATAAAATAAATAAATAAACAAATAAATAAATAAATGAATAAGAAATAAATAGTAAAAATAAATAAAAGAAAAATATTGAGAAAAAGATCCAGTGTGTGCTTTATGACGGAAGAAAGGAGGAACTATTTTCTAAGAGATGTAAATAATTTCAGTTACAAAGAAATGCAACTCTAACTTTTCTCAGAATATATTAGTAATACAAACTATCAAGGTAATAATGAAAAGGAGAAAGCTTCAAGTTCCAGTCCTCTGGAGTTGCTTGATCACAGCTCCCTCCTCGGTTGGCACATTCCTTCTTCTCAGTGAGATCCACTATGTAAACACCAGGCCTGATTCACAGGGTTCCGGAGAGGAGTGGGGAGACTCAAGTAGCTAGTGAACTTCTCTTTCCCTGTCCTGCCTCCATGAGGAGTGCTTATCAACATTGTCCCCTGACGGCCTCAGTCGGCATCTGTTTCTGCTGTCTCAGATGATACTACCCTCCCGCCCTGCCCTATCTTGACATTACTGATGTGGAAGTCATACTGTCTTGGAATCCATTGTTGTCACACTTCTTGAAGTGAGGGAACTCTGTCTCCTTATGTGGCTCCTCAAAATGTCTAAGTTTTCTTTTTCAAGAAAGTACAGACAAGTCCTTAAGGCTGGAGAAGCTGCGCAGAGGGGGCCACAAAGAAAGGCATCAAACAGTGCTGTACAAGGGCTACCCCAGAACGACTGCAGAGGCAGTGAGCCTTCTCTCAGAGACTTCCCATTTCCTTTCAGAGAGATCCTGGAGGCATTTGTCTTTCCTTTTGTAAGAGAGTCTTAATTTTCATATGTGTGAGCCCAGTTGTCCACGTCATCATCTTTTTCTCTTCGGATTCTATATTGTCTTCATGTAAGTAGGACTTTGAACATCACCTTGAGCAATTGAGAGTTCCTAGTCCTCTTCATTTTTTTTTTTTTTTAGCAAACCAAGGAGTCCCATTAGGATATATGTAAATATAATTGTACTCATATTCTGTAGTTTCTTTTTTCTGTCTTATTGAAGAAAAGTAGCTAATTTATACAAGTTCTCTATATCACCAAGGGAACTAATCTAATAAAGCATCTACCATGTGCTTGAAATAATCTCATTTAATTCTCTCTAGATCCTTAAAATTAGGAAGGCACATTTTGCTAGAAAAGAAAGCAGAGTCAGAGAGGTAAAGTAGCATGCTCAAGGACACATGACCAATTATGACTGAAGTCAAGGTTCAATTCTAGTGCATTTTGGTGGACTCCCATCCCCAACCCCAAAGTCCATGTCTTGACCACCGCTAGGGAGGTGCCTGGCCTTCTCCAACAAATTTCTTCATTATCCCTTTAGCAATCTACTAGCTTGCCTTGCTGCCGGATTACACTGGAGGCGTCTCTATCGGTTCTTACTTTTGGTAAACTTGCACTATGAGAATATTTTTCTTAATCATTAAGTGCCTTTTTTTTTCTTGGTACTGGGGATTGAACCCAGGGGTATTCTACCTTTGGACCACACCCCCAGCTCGTTTTATTTTTTATTTTTGAAACAGGTCTTCCTAATTGCTGAAAGTCATGCTAGGTGGGCCTTGAACCTGCCATCTAACTGTTTCAGCCTTCTAAGTACTAGGATTATGGGTGTGCATGACCATGCCTGGCTATAAAGTACCTTCTTAACTAAGTGTAAGTAAACCTTACATCTGAAAACACCTAGAGCCAAGTAAATTGTTACTCTATATATTTATTTCTCACCTAACACAAAGTAGGTCCACCACACATACACATTAAACAAATGTTTGTACTGAACTTAATTTTTATGGTTGCATTTTAGTATTGGGGAAGTTTAGGAGTCTGGATATTAAAGATAAGTTTTCATATTTAAAGAAGTCTCTCTTGTTTTCTAAATGGATTTTAAAATAAAGTTTTAGAGAAAAGTGTCTCTTCAAACTCTTTTGCCACCACACTGCTGAGCCATTGACTTTCTTGTTGACATTCACTGAAGAGCTGGAACACTGAATAGTGTGATAATTTCTTTCCTGTTGGAAAAAGTTTTCAAAGATTTTTTCTTAAAAAAGAAGCAATGACAACTTAAAAAAGTTTCTTCTCAGAGTGCAGTATAATAAAGTAATGAGCACCACACAGTGTCTTAATGTACAAAAGGAGTTTGGCTGGTGGATTCTGGAGACCACCGAGTACACATTCACCTTACCTTCCATGTAACACTCAAAGACTAGTCCTATTTTAGCTCATATTTGAGATGGTGTAATTTAGGTGTAAACGAAGCTCTTTATTTTACTTTATTTCAGTTGGGCTTCCTGTGATTCCAGTCAATAAACAGACTATGTATAAAAAGTCCTCGGGACTTATTGTGAGAATAGGTGAGAACAATTCTATGGTAGGCATAACGGAAACTTCTTGCTCATATTTTTTCATCTGCCTGATGTATATTATCTTTGTGATATCTCTTTCATTAAATGAATGGTTATTAAATTTCTCTTTATAATTTTTAAATGTTCAAAGCCATGTGCCTGGATTGCAGATGTTGGTTTTGGAGAAGAATACTGTTGTTCTGGATGTAAATGTATTGGTCTGTAGAACAAGATGACTTCCTCGTTACCACTTGGAAATTTTAGTTCACTAAATTTTGAAGCTTGTCATTTGCCTACCCTCTGTTTTTTAGATAAGTGTATATAATTTTAACTATTTGAAATGTTATTCCACCTACATGCAGCACTCAAGTACAAAAATCACTTAGAACACAGACAAGGTAATTCATGAAAAACAAATTACTGTATCAAAATAGTCATAGTATCTCTGTAAAAATGTGAAGTCAAATGTCATCTCCTACTGGATTGAGACGAATGTACCATGTGCAAAACCTTTTATTCTAAGTGTTCTTTAACACAATAGAGTCTCTTCATTCTGCAAATATATCTATTTCTATTACCTACTTGCTGTTCTATGAGCAGTGCCTCCTGTCTCTTACATGTTCTCTTGCCTCATTAGGCCAACTCCTCATTCTCAAGATCTCACTTTATAGAAATCTACTTCCTAAAGCTTTCTTGTATTGGAAGACTAGATTAGGAGCACCTCCACTGTGGCTTCACAGAACCCTATATTTACCAATAGCACAGTGTTTAACATATCTTTATTGAAATATTTTCTCTTTCTCACTAAATTACTAAAGATCTGAAATTGTCTTCTCATTTACTATAGCTAGTCCTATAATAACCCTTGGTAAAGAACAGCTGCTCAATTAATATCTTGAGAATTGAATTTAACTGAACATTTAGAATGCTACAAAGCATTGAGCCTTACACCATTGGATCTGATGTTAGCTGTAGTTTTTTCATAGGAACATAGGACATTTCTTTTTCTATTTTTGTGAGTTTTTTTTTTTTTTTTTTTTTTTTTTTTTTTTTTTTTTTTTTTTTTTGCGGTACTGGTGATTGAACTCAGGGGCATTCTACCTCCGAGCTATACCCCTAGCCCTATTTTTTTAATTCTTTATTTTGAAACAGGGTCTCCCTAAGTTGCGGAATGCCTCACTAGGTAGCTGAGGCTGGCCGTGAACCCGGATCCTCTGGTCTCAGCCTCCCAAATACTAGGATTACAAGTGTGTACCACCACGCTTGAATTTAGAAGTTTTATATTTAAAACTTCTCCAGAAGAAAACTTTGGAATGATTTCAATGGCGAGGTCTGTCAGACATTTAAGGAACAAATAATAACTCTCATTCACAAACTCTTTCAGAGAATAAAGTATTAGAAGGAACTTCCCAATTTATTTTATTAAGACAGAATTATCCACTATTCAAATTTTAAAATGTCTTTGCTATGCTTTTTAGAAATTTTCCCATTTCATTTGTTGGCAAAAGTTGTTTATAACATACCCTTGTTATCTTATAATTCCTTCATTATCGTTTAATATCTGTAGAGTCTATAGTGAGGTAGTTTTCTTCCTAATATTGGCAATTCTCTTTCCTCCCTTCTTTTCTTTCCTTCCCTCTCTCCCTTCCTTCCCTTTCTCTCCCCTTTTCTCTCACTCCTTCTCTCCTTTTCTTTTCCCTTCTTTGTTCTTCCCCAGGTATGATTTACACTTGCACTTTAATCTCTATCTTCTGTATTAGCCTGGTGAGCCTAATAGCTCAAGAGAAGAAACATAAGAACTCCTTTTAGTTTTACATTAGGCCACTTTTCTCTAGGCTTCTATTCATAAAAACTGTGTCCTGTCCTATTGGCATTTCAGTAATGAGAATTCCCATAAGCACGAAGCATGAATCAGTTGGAAGACCAGAACTTTGATTTACTTCACAACACTAACCAAAACTTTACCTTCTGGGGTAGCAATCCCACTGTGTGTGCTTTTTGATGTTTTATTTAAGAGTTCCTTCTGGAAAACCGAGTAACGAATATGAGCTACATCCCTTCTTCAAAACTCAGTGATTTCCTCTTGTAGGTAAGGATCAGTTCAGTACTAAGCCTTCTTCCTTCCAGTCTTTCCATTTTACAACGTTGTATTTCATTACTCCTCCATCCTCACCTCTCTCTTCAGATTAGATGGCTTGCTGACTGTTTTGCTAACATCTCAGGGTATTTCTGCGTCTTTGCCTCACATGTTGGACTGCCCTACTCTTTAATTTCTACAAGTCTCCTTGGAGAACTGAGGCCAAGAGATGGCACAAATTGATTCATACCAAACTCTTAAGAGAAAATGGGAATAAGAACCCAGATCTAGCCTAAAAGACTTTTGACTTTCATCTGTTGAGAAGTAGAGTGACTGTAAATTTCTGGAAAGATAACTCTTGGAGAGAAAAATGTGGTCAGAGAAACATAAACTTGAGATCTTCAAGTAGAAGGGAGGAAGTTGAAACTGGTAAGAGGCTTGAGGCATTCCTGAGGATGCAGGTCAGGCCAGAGTGTGTGGGACAAGCAGAAAGGTATGCATTTTTTTTTTTTTTTTTTTTTTTTGCGGTACTAGGGATTAAACTCAGGGGCGTTCTACCTCGGAGCTATACCTCCAGCCCTATTTTTTATTCTTTATTTTGAAATGGGGTCTCACTAAGTTGCAGAGTGCCTCACTAGGTAGCTGAGGCTGGCCGTGAACCCGGATCCTCCTGTCTCAGCCTCCCAAATGCTGGGATTACAAGCGTGGGCCACCATGCCCGGCTGAAAGGTATGCATTTAAAGATACCGTGAAGAGAACAAGTGGCAACACATTCGAGGACTGTGAATCTTTGGTGGGTTACAAAAAAAAAAGTTTGGACAACAACTAAATATCCTTTCTCTATATTATCCTAAATCACATTATATCACTTTTATTATAATAAATATTTATGTGCTTTTTAAAATTTACCTAAATATCTTTCCTCTATTCTTCTGAGGCATTCTAAACATTGGAAATACAAAAATAACCTGTTTTTATTTCATGAATGAACATGATCTTGCCATCAAAATGCAGATGTCAAAATTTTATTAAATGTTTTAGAAAGAATTCTAAAAAAGATTCTGAAGGGTTTTTTTTTTTTTTAAGAAAGAAATAGCCCTGATTTGAGGAATATTTAGGAATATCTTCCAAGTATATCCATGTATCCATTTAGCTTACCCAAAGTCAGAATATGTATGTGTGTGCCCACATATATATCTAATGTTCTCTTATTTGAAGATCTAGTTTTCCACTTAAAAAAAAAAAAAACTTGTAAAACTCCTTATATAATTCCTAGTATAAGCAATATAAGCATTTAAAAACTTTTGGTACACTGCTTTGATTATGTTAGCAAAATATACTTATATTATCAAATTATAATTCATTCATATACATGTTTGGAAGGAAAGTTGTAAAAATTTTAGGTATAGACACATTATATTGGATAAACACAAAACTACTCATCTATGATTTGACTAATAAACTGTACGTTAGATTTGAAGTATGTGATGGCTTGAATTGTCTTCTGTTAATGATTGACGTTCTTGTGAATCAAAGAAATTCTCCCTTTCTCTAGCCATCGCCATTTATTCTTTATTATTGTCCTAGAATTAAGTCAAATGAACAAAGAAACTGAAGCCATGTCAAGTTAACCAAAAAACAAGACAAGACAATGCACATGCTTGTCATGCTCTTGTTTAGTCATCATTGTCTCACTCTTGAGTTAATCATTCTTTCCTCGCCTTGAAAGCATGCTCACCCTGTGTCAGTCTGCGTCTTTAGCAGGAGGTGTACAGAGATGAGGGAAGTGGAAGGCTTCCTGCAGAATGTAGCCTTCCTTCTGGGTGTCACAGTCACCCTGGGCTGCCTGCAGCAAGAATCCTGCTAGGTCTGTTTAGTCAGAATCCGTTCTCACTCCCAGGTTTCCTTTCAGTCGTTTTCCATCCACTGATCCCACTGATGCTATGCACCTCCCCTTCTATATTCACAGCTAAGTCTGATTCTACACTGAGGTCTCTTTTCTTTCTGTCGCAATAGTCATAAATAAAACCTGCTTTTACCACTTTTGTTACTGTCTAGCTATGGATTTTCTTTGACAAAAGGAAATAAGCAAGTTATGGAATAAGAAACAAGAAGCTGATGGATAGTCTAGATAGGGTTGGCCAAAGAAGACCCTAATGAGAGATATCAGTTGAGCTAAGTGTTGAAGAATTATAATTTGACTGATTCACAAAACTGGATACAAGGGCTTCTCTTTATAGCTTCCATAAAACGAGTTAACCCCTTCTACACCACTAGGATATGAAATGAAGTAGCTTTTCCAACACATTCAGGATGCCATTTTAGCTCTGACACTTTCCCTACATGTTTGACAGACTTGCAAAAGACATTAACAAACTGGAAAAGCGAAGAAGGGCTTGACATTTCTGGGAGTAATAAGAAATTTGGTCCTTGCATCATTTTTTTCCCTTTGGTATCATTTTTATAGTCCCAAACCTCTTAGACCTTGGATTTGAAGAACAGTTCTGAATGTTGTCTTCATAAAATCATTAAGTTTTTTTTATTTGTCTTCAAAAAACAATTTAACAATTTTGCTTTCTATCCTATTTTTCTAAACGTTGTACAAATTATGTGATCTAGAATATGGCACCCCAAAATGTGGCACATTGGCATTTGAGGAAACTACAGGCCCCGGATGGACTTTCTGACTCTCTCACCCCAGAAACTAGCCATTAATAAGGCCCAGAAAATAATTTTCTGACTGTCCTCTGAAGAAGGTCATAAAATGCTCATGTAAATGGTACTTATCCCATACCCAGAGAAAAGGAATGTCTTTATCTCTGAAGATACAGGGACACAGAGAAGAGTCGGAACAAATAAGCCACCTAGATTCTTCTCAGTTTAGTACCATTAGATTTTACTTCTTTGTCCAATCATACTTCTATGTAACTGTCCACACTCAATCAGGCCAAAGTATTTAAATTACATGTTTCCTTGTTTCTTTGGGTCTTCCTTTCCTTGTGAAGGCTCCCATGCCATGTAGAACTTGATATTAAATTGTATGCTTTTCTCGTGTTAATCTGTTTTTTTATTGTAATCACTTCAGCTACAAATCTTGTGGTGGGCAAGGAAAGAAGTTTTTTCTCCTTACACATCTTTTGCACTGAGTGGAAATTGGTTGTTTCTGTGATAATGACTATAAGAGCAAAGATATTATATCAGTATAAACATCACTGTCATTCGATTAAAAGGAAATGTAAGCACCCTCGAAAAGCACCCTGAAATATTTAATGGATTTATACAGCAAAAGTAGATTCACAATAACTAAATGATTTGCCTCAATTCTCTCTTCTCTCTTCTCTTCCTTTCCCTCTCCCTCCCTTCCCCCAGTATTTCTTAGGTTCTACCTTTTCAAAGAAGTATCCTGCATCTTCCAATAAACAATACTCCAAGTCTTATAATAAATAATACTCTTCAAGCTTGGCATGGTGGTGTATGTCTGTAATCTCAATACTTGAGAGGCTGAGACAGGAAGATTGCAGGTTTGAGGCCAGCCTCAGCAACTTAGCAAGATCCTCAGCAACTTAGAGAGATCCGTTTTAAAATAAAAAATAAAAAGGGTTAGTGGTATAGCTCAGAGGTAGAATGCCCTTGGGTTTCATCCCCAGTACCAATAAATAAATAAATAAATAAATAAATAAATAAAAACAATCTTAAGTCATAGGTAAAATAGTGCTTCTGCTTCAATTGTTCTAGACAGGCACTTCATCCTCTTTTATTTGAAAAATTTTAAGTTCTATGCTTGGTCATATTTGTTATTAGACTCCTTCTCTGTATAATCAAATGCAAAACTGGTAGTTGGTTGTTTTGGATTGACTTCTGGCAAAGATCACTTGCCTGGAGAAACTAGTGAGACCCTAAATCTTCTCCTAGGTCTATCTATACACTCACTTGTGAAATCCAGTTTTAGCAAAGAATCCTGCTAAGTCAGTTTAGCAAGAACTACCCACCCCCACTCACAGTAGCTGATCAGATGCCCCATCACCCTCCACAATCCCCTGGTAGTGTCTGATCACCCCAGCCTACCTTCAGTGGGAAACTTGTTAGGTTATTTTAGTCAGAATCCTCATGCCCCTAATGTTTCCTCTTAGCAATTTTCCATCCTCTAACCCCAATCCTGTGCCTTGGCTGTGAGTCTCCCTTTCCCATGCTGGTCTTGGATTTGAGCCCCATCTCTCTACCCTACTGCAACCCTATTGCCTATCATTATGGTCCTGAATGAAGTCTTCCATGTCATGGAAGACAAGGACACTTCCAATAAGTACCATTGATTCATGTTTTATTAACACTACTCAGAATTTCAGAGGTGAGCAATTCTGGAATTTCCATGATTCCAGTTGTCTGAAGACAATGCCAGAAGTTCAGGAATTGTGGCTCCTTGGCGTTGTGTGGTACAGGTGGGCAGATTGGGATGGGGAAGAGAGCTTTAGTAGAGGCAGCAGAGCTGTTGCAGTGGCTCTGAATTCCTGTTCCCTTATCAGACAGATAAAGTGAGAGGTTGGGCTGGCATAGAAGCAGTTCTTTTCCTGTCGCTACCGGCTGACTCTGCTTGCCAGGAGTTCCTGTGCCAGGAGGTAGCTCAGTTCCCATGGGCTCTTAGAAGCGTTCCCTGGCAGCCGTGAGTGAATCCAGAATGTGATGCCATGCCTAGGCTTTTCTGTAGCCAATGTTCATCTGTGATTTAAAAAAATTGGCTCTGGATTTTTAATAAAAGGTACATACTTCGTATATTACTTTTAACTCTTTAGGGACTTGGGAATTCATTATCTTTTGTATATTTGTTAATATTAACAAAAACATGAAATTTTTGCCATGTAAAACGCTCCTGTTCTTGATTTTATAGAGAAATATGTAAGAATATATTGAATTGTTACTGTTTTTCTTGCCAGAAGAAAATGAGTGTGTTTTCGTAACTCTTTTCTTATGGTAACCAGTGCTATTTGAGTATGTCAAAATGCCAGCAGGTGATTTCTTTTCTTGTTGAAGTACAATGCAGCACAAACATTCTCTTCTTCTGCATAAAGCTATTAAATTAGAGTAGCTTTGCCTCTTATATCTAAAGGCTGGCAGCCTAGGCAGAAGATGTGCAAAGTATATTGTTTATGTTTTGGATTCTGTAGAACTCTTGGAATTATGAGAGATGGTTTAGCATTGAAATAAGTATTTGTTTTAAATAATCAATATAGTTAAATGTATTAAGACCCTTGACTTTTGGGTAATTTTATGAATAAAATGAAGAAAATTAGTCACAGGCAAATATATTTCACATCTGATTTTTAGAACTCATAAATATAAAACTGAATGCTAAAACACAATCCCTTGATACTTTTACTGTGAAGTTTTTAAAAATGAAAGCTGTTTTGAAATGTAGATTTTTTTTTTTTTTTTATGGTACTAGGGGTTGAACACAGGGAGGCTTTACCACTGAGTTATACCTCCAGGCCTTTTTAATTTTTATTTTGAGACAAGGTCTTACTAAGTTGCCGAGGCTGACCTTGAACTTGTGATCCTCCTGTCTCAGCCTCCCGAGTACTGGGATTATGGGAATGTACCACCACACTAGGCAATATGGGAATGTACCACCACACCAGGTGATATTTTATTCTTAATTTAAAACAATCAGTTGAGAAATCAGTGTCTTCTGGGGAGAAGAAATGTGTGCCCTTCTCCAATCTAATACTACCTCTCCTGGCTCCCTGCTTATCTCTTTTTTCCTCTCCTCCCATCAAAGATGAAGGTATTGCTAATTCAACTAGTCAGTATCTAGAAAACTGATTACATCTATGCCCTGTTCTCTCTCTCCTTCTTCATGAACAAATTGAGAAGGTGATTCCTAGAATGAGAACAGACCCTGCTAGTTGTCCCTCTCCAAAATCAAGGCTAAGCCCAATACAATGTTTAATATCAGAACCAAGTCTTACTTGTTTTTTTTTTTTTTTTTTTCAATAACAAACCCAAATTTCCTTAGAAAACCAGCCCTTTGCCAAAATGTGTTTGGCTGAAGAGACTGACTTCATTCTCAACACCAGGAGGCCCTGTTGGCTTAATGGAGCAAGCATAGTCTTCCTTGTCTGGAAACTGGCTCAATGGATGGGCATGTAATCCAATCAGAACTAAAATATAAGAGGAATTTTCTGGGGCTTCTGGGAAAACTAGCTTGATTCTTCCTTCTACGGAATGTGGAGAGTGAAGATGTGAGAGTTAGAGCCAAGCACCCTTTTTGCTAGAAAGAAACTTCACCAGAGGAGGAGAAAGCTCACTCACAGAGGCAAGCCCTGCTGATATGCACAGAGAAAAAATAATTTTTTTTTTTTGTACTGAGAATTGAACCCAGGGAATGTTCTACCTCTGAGCTACATACCAAGTCCTATTTATTTATTTATTTGAAACAGTATCTCAATAAGTTGCTGAGGGCCTTGGTAAATTGCCAAGGCTGGCCTTGAACCTGTTATCTTCCTGTCTCAGCCAGTGCTGGAATTACAGGCATGTGCCACCCTGCCAGGCAGAAGAAAATATCTTGATGATTTTGTTTGAAACACTGAATCAAACACAGCTACAGGAAGCACCAGCACTGTAATCTTCATTTGCGCATCTTGCACATTTCCTAGTTTCCTTTAAGCCAGGCCCAGCTGAATTTCTGTCACTTGCAACTTGCGGGAATTAACAGAGGAGTGTGAGAAGCTTAGACTCTCCAATCCACCTGGGGCTGAGGTGGCTAGTGAGGGGTTCTTGGTTACTGGCTCAGCTAATAATGGTGTGACACTTTGTTTCCCAGTTGGTGCTCTCCCAGTGCTCATCTCCCTTGGGTACCTTACATGGCAGAGAAATGGGAGAGTCAAAGTAAATAGGACAGATTCAGCATTCTTTGTTGTGAAACTATATAAGAGCATCAAAAGGCTGTGCCTCATCCTGAGCAATACGATCCGAGATTTATTTATTGTTAAATTTGATGGAAAGAACTTAGTTCATAATCTTAAAGTACTTCCTTTATGTGTTTTTCTGACATACCATATAATGAAATTATATATGCCAGGATAAAAGTGGTTGAATTTTATCTTATATTTTTCTCATGCTTTGCAGATTGCTATAGGTCTCTACCATAAAATATGATTGCCTAAACAGACTTTAGAACTCCAGTTCAACAAAACACTTAATGTCAAATAACTGTGTGAAATGCTGCATATGAGGTCACTCTCTGATGACTCACAGGGTACTTTCGTATATTAAAAACTTCAGCACGTAGTTAAGACTATTTTTGCTTAGTCATTGACCGTGAACTCTCTTTCTACCTGGCCCCTCCACCTTTTATTTCCTTGTAATACCAAATGGGTCAGAGTGGGTTAGGTAAGAAGGATACTATAATGACATCATTCTCTTTGATTAAAAGCTGGCTCATTTCTCATCTGTAGTTTGAGCAGCAGAATGGCTTATAGTTCAAACACAGTGGACACTGAGGGCTTAATTTTTTAGTTACTCTTCCTTGTACACACTCGATCCAGTTTCTATCCACCAACAATTCTGTTTCAACTCTGATTCCGTGCATTAAAAACTCACCTTCAGCCGGGCGTGGTGGCGCAC
>PVLC010031958.1:0-18437 GCA_004027655.1 Graphiurus murinus | reverse complement strand
TGCATATATTTACATACATATATTTGCCACCATATATTTTATGTATATAAAATTATCATATATTTTATAGAATTATGTATACTTATAGACATTGTTATGGTGTATGTTGTAGTGTGTACTTCACAACATAACCAAAGGAACTGAGTTCAATTTCCCCTTTTCCCATCCAAATAAGAGCAATCAAATCTTTGACTCAATCCAGTTGAATGAACGTTTCAGTTCTCTTCAGGATTGTGTAAGATTCATTCCACAGATGCTTTTGGGAGGTGAGTATTATATTGCTTCCTATCTTTTCTTCTCTCCCCACATCCCATCCCTTTATTCTGACAAAGGATGGGGCTGTCTTTTCCTTTTTCTTCTTCTCATATCTAGAATTATTGTAAATAATTTATGTAGCACAGCAACCAGCTGTAATTTTCAGATTAGAAAATAGTGGTTGGTAGAAACATAGATTTCAACTCTAAGAAAACATTTTGAAAACGCTCTATCAAGTAATTGCACAATTTTATTTTCAGTGTATCAAAACATTCTTGTGTGGCCTTCAAGGATGTTTAGAAATATCACATTTGAATGTTCACGCTTTCTCAAGAGGACAAGGAGCTCCAGTGCCAATTTGTTTTTGCCAACATGCCGACTGCATGGCCTTGATATTTCAAAGCTAGCCTGTGGTTATTCTTCATTCTGTGGCTGCCAGGACATTGTGGGTTGTGCTTTATTGTGTAGTTCACGTTTACAAGTCAGACACATTCCAGAGTATGATGCAGGCACAGGATGTGAGTTGTCATTAGTGAATTTTGAACTAGTTGCCACTTCTGAATATACAGGTGTCAAGAGACTTTATATGAAAAATAAAGATCAGGCAATTTCTGAAATTTGCAACCTATTTCAATGTCTTCAAGAAAATGTTTTGCTTAAAGAGACCATTTTTATAACAGAAATAGAAAATGTTATCAAAAAGAAGAAAAAAAAAATGCTCTACACAAAGCAACAGGCCCAGATGGTTTCACAGGAAAATTCTATAAAACCCTCAAATGTCATACCATCTCAAAGCTCTCTCTCTCTCTGTATATATATTTATAAAATGTGGAAAATTATAGAAACCTTCCTAATTTTCTTCTAAGGATGCAACCAAGCCAGGAGTGTGGCATATGTTTGTAATCCCAGTACTTGGGAGGCTGAGAAAGAAGGATAGCAGATTCCAGGACAGCTTTAGCAACTTAGTGAGATGCTCAGCAACTTAGCAAGACTCTTTTTTTAAAACAATAAATAAAAGTAGGGCTAGGGTCATATATCAGAGGTAGAATGCTCCTGGGTTCAAATCTCAGTATCACACACACACACACACACACACACACGCACATAAAATATACATACATACACACAAAGATGCAAACATAATATTGATACTAGTCTAATAAAGTTAGAACAAAAAATCACTACAATTACACTCAAATATTTATGTAAAATCCTAAATAGTGTAACATTAACTTTTTGTTATTAAATATATGTGAAAATATTTTATCTATGTAAACATTGAACCTAGTATTTTGCTATACAGCTGAAATAAGATTATAAACTATAGATAAAAGAGTTGTACTTAATTTAATATTTTTGTTGGTATAATTATTCCAGAATAACTTGTGGACAATATAAATATTAGCGTTGTTTTTTTGAGGTAAGAGAAGTAAAAATATTGATAAGGGAAGGAGAAAAAGCTTAAAATTAGCATGAGCTCATGATTTTAAAAATGTCATCCACATTTTTTTCTCAGCTTGGGCTAAAGACATGTCCAAAACCAACTATGCTCAGTAGCAATTAGCACAATTATTGCCAAGTGGTTTCTAAGTACCAGTTTCTACTAAAAAGAACCATTATTCTTCAGAGAAATGCTTAACTCTGTAGCTGAGTTGGAAAGTACAGGTTGAACTTGGACCATATTGTTGTCCCATAAAGTAAGAAATGCTCAAAACTGATGGGCACTCTTCAGAAGAAAACAGAAACCACCATGAAGTTGCTTCTAGTGGCCAATTTCAGGAAGAAATGTGCATAAAAGTGAATAATGAAAAGTATAATTTAGTAAATAATACTTGAATCAATATGCATCCGAATTTTTAAGTAAATATGGAAAAGGAAAAGCTGTGTTTAACATAATACCATTTGACAAAATAAAATAGTCAACATTAAACATCCCCAATAGGAATAATTCATGTAAGAATTATTAGTGGATAGAAAACCATGTGGCAAATGATTGTTGGTGTGTTGGGTATACACACAGTTTAAGGTATCCTTCCTACATCATTTTAATTCTTAATCACAAGAAGAGCATCTCTTTACAGCGGAAAAATCTGGAAACCATATTTAAACCAGATAATCAAACCACACTAGTAGTGTGACAAGTAGATATCATGTCCTTTGATCTACTAATTTAGCCTTATCCTAAATGTAGTTTCCATTTTTTCCTCGAGCAGTATGTTTCTAAGAATAGGACTACACTAATTAATCATTTGAGCCTCTCTAGAAAACTGCTATGTGTGCAATCACCATGCAGCATTCTTGTGCCTCTGTAACATATAGTTCTACTCAGAAATACTCTTCATTAAGTCACAGTTTTATAAAGAGAACAAGTCTATGTTGGGAAGACACCAATTTTGTCTATGATAATCAGAAAGGGCCTGAATTAGAGTCATGCTAGCTGTTTTAAAAAATAGATCCAAAATTTCATGACTCAACAAGACAGAAGTTTATTTCATTCTCAAGAAATAGTCCTGCATAGGTATTCATGCTGCAAACTTCAAGAGAGTTGATTTCATTAGCTTTTAACCAGTGTATTGAAGAGAAGCTCAGAGGTCCATGGTGTGAGGAATTTCAGGAGCCAGGCATCGTTCCAACTCTCAGTCCATTGCAGGAAACTTAGTCATAGGGCTACTTCATGCAAGGAGGTCTAACAAATGTGATGTCAGTGTGCAGCTAAGAAAAAGGGAACACTGATTTGGTGTGCATCTAGTAGCCTGGGAAATATTTTCCCCTACTCCAGTCCAGGCATTTATAACTAACAGCACTTAGAATAGGTTCTTTAAAAAATAAAAGAACAAGTTTTTGTTTTTAAATATGACCACATTCATATTTGGTAATGAGAATCCTATATACTTGATTGTATGTGGTTAAATACAATAACCCATAACAAATGCAGTGTTCTTTTCTCCATCTTTTGGAATTTCTTATAAAGGTATTGATTCTCAGTCTTAATGCATGTACTTAAGAGAACAGAATAAGCTGGCTCCCTTTGAAATCTGTAAGTGCTGTTTAGCTTTTTGTAGCACTGAAAGATCTAAGGTTATGATGGCCATCATTTGCTTGAATGTACTTTTTAGTAATAAACAATAATCAAGTGCAATTGGGGTTAGTAGTCAAATATTTTTGCCTAAAATATTTTATGTGAACTTTGATCTCATCATTATACAATATGTAGACAATTTTTCAATATGAGGCCAAAGACTATCTAATGATAGTCTAGGATTTTTTATCATTTATTAACCAAATCTCAGAATGTATTTATGGTAGTTTCTAGTTTGGTTTTATTTTCCTCCAATCACACACGCATTTGTGTGTGTGTGTGTGTGTGTGTGTGTGTGTGTGTGTAAAGAAAAAACTCAGAGCCATTTAAAATTCAGCAAAATCAGATTCATTTTGTATTCACATATTTTGGTGTGTTTAGCAGTCTCACACACAGCAATCTTCAATAGAAATTTTTACCAATTCTTCCTTATTGAATGTCTCCAGAGCAGTCAACCTGGACCGTATTTTACCAAAATAGAAATTACTTCCTCTTTGAAGCATATATTAAAACTTTGAAATATTTAATTAAATTTTAATATTTTAATGGTAAAGTTAGAATTGCATAAGAAGTTTTGGAGTCATACATTTGCTGAACATGTGCCTCGACTATAAGAGATAGCCACCACGTGCCCCATGGCAGCCTGTTAACCATGGTCTTCCCATAGTCCCTGGATATAAGTCCGTGTGTTTTATAGTGAGATGGAGGGACCTTGATTAGTCTGGCTAATCAGGTAAAGGTAAGTCGGTCAAAGTTAAATGACTTACATTTAACTTTGACCAATTTAAAAATTATTCCATATGCTTTGGTTGTTTATTACCAGCAATAGCTTCATATATCTCTTTCCATCTCTAAAAGTGTTATCTCTGAAAATTAAATTTTATTGTATAAACTCTGAACATGGTATACCATTTTTTGTCCGGCTAATTAGGAAAAAAGTCATTCCTTATAGAAGTCCAGAAGTAAATTTTCATTTATACAATTATTTGATAGCTCCCACACATTTAAAATTTTCTCCCTGCAATGGCAGATTGGGAAATTTACTATATATATATATATATATATATATATATATATATATATATATATATATACACACACACACACACACACACACACACACACACATATACACATACCGAGGATTGAACCCAAGGACATTCTACCTTTGAGCAAGACTCCAATACTTTTTACTTTTTATTTTGAAATAGAGTCTCACTTTGTTCCTCAGGCTGACCTTAAATTTGCCATCCTCTTGTCTCAGCCTCCCAAGTAAAGGTATTATAGGGTTCCACCACTACACCCAATTGAGACATTTGCTGTTTAATTATTGAATCCTCTCTCTCATTTGGATTACAGTAGATCTGATGACTTATGATAACCTAATTAGTAGATTAAGCTATTATAAACTTCATGATTTCCTTTCTTTAATACACGGCTCAACATAGTTTTCATTATTTTTCCCAGGGTTTCTGAGTTCTAGGAAAAACGCCCTCATGCTTTCCAAAGTTTATCCTTGATTCTAATACTTTTAAAGATATTTAGAAATAAAAAATATGTACAATATGTGTCTTTCCTTTTTTTTTCCTGATCATAAACCCCTTTTCTCAGAATACTGCTCATTCTTCCTCAGCATCTGAATGATTACAAGTATTTCTTATGAAAGTACTAGCTTGTGAGGAAACTTTGACAAAGCAGAGTTTCAAAAGCATTTAGTGATATCGACATTAGATAGTCTCCATAAATTCTCCTTTTATCATAAGCAGTCATATTTCAGAATGTTAGAAATATTCCATGATAAAAATGTCCTCAAAATATTCTGGATCTTTAATTATGGTTATGGATTATTTAATTATTAAAACAATCCTAAACTTTAATATTCTATTGGTAGTATCTTTGAAGTTTTAAGATAATGTTTTTTTACTTTATGTACTAGTTTGCTTGTTTAACTATATTCATCTCTCCATATCCAGTGTATAAAATATAAATATGCACACATGTATTTCACTCCATGTATATGTGAAGAACAAAATGCCATGATGTGGAATCTCTAGACTTTGATTCTCTTTAAATCTTGGTGTGTTTTAAATGTTTAAAATAGGAGAACTATGTCATTGTTTGTACAGACGTAAAATTCTATGTATTTTTTTTACATTCTTTCTGCCTAGATTCAACAAAACAACTTTAGAATGTTAAAATTTAATACTCTAGTTTTATAGTGCACTTTTACTAATTATAGCTAGCATTTATCAGTAAGAAGATGTGATTTTTTCCCCCATAATAAAGAGCTCAAGGCAATTTTGAAATGATATATTTCAAGGGAATGCCAGGAGTGTTTCCTTTCTGCTTAGAATGGCTATTTATAGTTGGTTCAATTAATTCCTAGAGTGTGCAGGGCAAAGTATCCCTTTATCCTGTCATCCTATGGAGCTAAGGGTACAGTCTGTACTGAGCTGGAGCAAACTTTAAAGCTGATCAAACTTCTAAGCAAAATCCTATATTATGATTAGTGATGGACCCAATCCTGTGAAGTGAATGGAGGTGAAGGAATCACAAAAGGTTGCAAGGTTAGAGTTGGATGAAAGACTCCAAAGGATGAACTGTGTATCTAAGCCTTATCTCAACCCCCTCGGTGGTTGGAATTGGGTCTGAAATCTTGTTAGGACACACCTTCTCAGGAGATTTTATGCCTTTTCTCATTTTAGTCAGGTCAGATGAACCAAGAGAGCAGTTTTCTGGTTCAAAAGAACGAAGAGATATATGACTGAAATTGCAGACATGGCCCCCAGGACTGAGAAGTTAGGCTCATATATCAGGACCACTTTAGAGCCAATAGAACTATTCAGACATAATTATCAGCAAATAGCAACATATAGAAATGATTTTTTAAGCTTTACAATCAAGTGTAGGTAATTATAGCATAGAAAGGTATTGGAAGTAGCCAGTGACCACATGAATTTTGCTTATATAATAGAGAGAAAAAGAATAAAATAGATGAAATTTAGAGTCTTTATTGATTTGGCCTCAGAAAAGAAAAAAATAAAATGCTAGTCTTCATGATTTGTATATTTTTGTTTCCAAATATCTTTAAGAACAGGAGAATTGAACATCTACTTTGGCAGACACATAATACAGTTTCCCTAGAATTCAGAAACTCTAGATGGTCTACAGGTACTTTTCCCTGGGATATCTGGGGGAGCATTCTCATATCTGCAAAAGCAACATGATGTTTAATACTCACTGTGATTGTAACATCTCTGTGATTATTAGCTAAATGTAATTTTGTTTCAATTATTGTTTTTTAAATAATGCACAGAAAATCTAGGGAGGGTGGTCTTTTTATTTTTGGTGGGGGTACTGAGGACTGAACCCAGGGGCTTTCTACCTCCAGGCTACACCCCCAGTCCTATTTTTTTATTCTTTATTTTGAAACAGGGTCTCACCAAGTTGCAGAGGGCCTCGCTAAGTAGCTGAGGCTGGTCACAAACCCGGATCCTCTTGTCTCAGCCTCCCAAGTACTGGGATTACAAGCATATGTTACCACGCCAGGCTTGAGTTTGGTCTTTTTATATATTACATTACTTTAAAATGTATGGAAACCATCATAATGAAATAAGCCATTTAAAATTATCGTACCCTTGATAATTGTATTGTTTACTATTTAAAAAGAGTTTTCACTGTCAAGTTTTTAATTCAGTATTTTCCTTTAAATACCTCTTTTCATCAAAAGACTTGTTTTATGGTTTGGGGGATAAAAAGGTATACAGGGCACAAATACTGAGCCACGAGTATTAGAAACCAGTCATGGAGCCAATTAGCAAACATTTATTAAAATTATACTTTGCAATGGGCTGAGACTGTAACTCAGTGGTAGAGTGTATACATATTATGTGTGGAGTTCGATCCCCACTGTATCTGTCTTTCCGTCTCTGTCTCTGTCGCTCTCTCTGTCTCTCTGTCTCTGTCTCTGTCTCTCTCTCTCTGTCTCTCTCTCTCTCACACACACACACACACACACACACACACACACACACACAGATTATACTTTGCAAAGGAGTCTGACATGAGTTAGGCAATGGTGAACAGATGAGAGTGCATCCTGTCACAGGCACTCTTTCCAACAAATGGCTCAGACAAAAACAAATAACTATCATACTAGCATAATATAATATAAAAGTACAAATGCCAAAGAGAATTAGCTCTTATCTCTACAGAAGTGCATGGAAAAGTTTAAAGCTGAGCCTGTAATCATAGTACTTAGGAGCCTGAAGTACAAGGCTTGCAAGTTCTAGGCCGGCTTCAGCAACTTCGTGACACCCCCAAACACTTAGTGAGACACTGTTTGAAAATAAAAAGCAAAATAGGGCTAGGGATATCGTGCAGAGGTAGAATGCTGCTGAGTTCAGTAAATTAAAAAAAAAAAGTGTGAACTCTTTAAAAATAACTGCTTGCTCTGGTTTGTGAATAGGTGAATAGAAGAGTAAAAATTTTAAGAAATAGCCATTGGCAGAAGCTAGTGTGTACATGAATGCTGTTGAGGTTGGATCAGGAGTTTGAATATGAGCAAGGTAAGGAAACTCAGGAGTTTTTATGGCATTCTGTTGTTGAGAAATACTAAAATGCTAGACTACAGAAAGTACCTGGATCAAAGTGAGGCATTGCAAAGTTTCTAACAAACTTCCACAATAAAATTTCTTCTTAATATTTGTAAGCCAGGTGTGATTGAGCATGCTTATAATCCCAGTACTTGGGAGGCTGAGGCAGGAAGGATTGCAGGTTTGAGAACAGTTTCAGCAAGTAGTAAGACTTTCATCAAACTAGAGAGACTCTTTCAAAATAAAAATAAAAAATAAGGCTGGGGGTATAGCTCAGAAGTAGAATATCCCTGAATTCAATCCCCAGTACCACAAAAATATTTTTGTAAATGTATTTCTTAATTATTCCATTTATAAGAATTAACTAATCATATCACTATTTCTATAAAATGATCATGCAACACTTCTAGCAGATTTATTCCAAGTGTAGACTGCCCACAGATTCCAATGAAACTCCCAGGAGTACCTAAACCAAAACATCCTTCAGAAACAGGGTGAACAGAAACCTTTCCTGGTCTGCTTTATTCCATAAGTTAACCTGTAATAATAATATACTCATTTGTAAGAATATTTTAATTTGGGTAAATTAATTAATGAATTACTAAAGAGTCATTGAAATATTTATCAGAATGTTTTGCATCTTTAGACTAAAAGAATATAACCTGAATTTAAGGTAAAAATTATTAGATATATTGTAGATAGTATCAAATAATTTTAATAGTGAGAAATGAAAAAAGGAAAAGATTGATTTCACAAGTGTCTATGAATTCAATTATGAAAATCAGAGCAGAAATTAATGGAATAGAAAATAAAAAAAACAATACAGAAAATCAATAAAACCAAAAGCTTGTTTCTTGAAAAAATAAACAAGATAGATAAACCATTGGCCAACCTAACTAAAAGAAAGAGATAATCAACCCAAATTACCAAAATAAGAGATGAAAAAGGTGATATTACCACCGACAGTATGGAAATACAGAGTATAGTCAGAAACTATTTTGAAAAACTATACTCCAACAAAATGGAAAATATAGAAGAAATTGACAAATTTCCTCCCTAAATTGAGTCAAGAAGATATAGAAAACTTAAACTGACCAATAGCAATCAAATAGATAGAAGCAGCAATCAAGAGTTTACCACCAAACAAAAGCCCAGGGCCAAATGGTTTTCCAAGTGAATTTTATAAAACATTTGTAGAAGAATTAATCCCAATACTCCTCAAACTACACCGTGAAATAGAAAGAAACGGGAACCTCCCAAACACATTCTGTGAAGCCAACATCACATTAATACCAAAGCCAAATAAAGACAGCTCAAGAAAAGAAAACTGTAGGCCTATATCATTGATGAACTTAGATGCAAAACTGCTAAACAAGATACTAGCAATGCACATTCAAAACCACATCAAGAAAATTATACACCATGACCAAGTCGGGTTCATCCTAGGGATGCAAGGCTGGTTCAACATATGAAAAACAGTCCATGTATTTCACCACATAAACAGAATCAAAGACAAAAATCACATGATCATCTCAATTGATGCTGAAAAAGCATTTGATAAGATCCAACACCCATGCTAAAAGCACTTCAGAGATTTGGAATAGAAGGAACGTACTTCAACATCATAAAGGCAATATACAATAGGCCCACAGCCAATATCATATTAAATGGAGAGAAATTGCAAGAGTTCCCACTAAAAACAGGAACAAGACAAGGATGTCCATTATCACCTCTTCTGTTCAATATAGTACTTGAGACTCTGGCCAGAACACTAAAGCAAGAGAAGGAAATCAAAGGGGTAAAAATAGGGAAAAAAGAACTAAAACTATCCCTTTTTGCAAGTGACATGATACTATGCTTAGAAGATCCAACAAACTCAACCAAAAAACATATAGAACTGATCAATAAATTCAGCAAAGTGTCTGCATACAAAATCAATCTTAAAAAATCAGAAGTTTTTCTGTATGCCAACCATAAATCCACTGAAAAAGAAATTCAGAAACAATTCCACTTACAATAACACCCTGAGAAATAAAATACTCAGGGATAAACCTAACCAAGGAGGTAAAAGACCTCTATAAGGAAAACTAAAAAAGTTGAGGAAAGAAATCGATGAAGACCTTAGAAGATGGAAGGATCTACCATCCTCTTGGATAGGCAGAATAAATATCATCAAAATGGCCATCCTCCCAAAAGTGATCTACAGATTCAATGCAATACCCATGAAATTACCAAGGTCACTCCTTGCAGACATAGAAAAATCAGTCCTTAAATTCATCTGGTAAAACAAAAAGCCCAGGATATCCAAAGTAGTTCTTAGCAATAAAAACCATGCAGGAGGTATCACAATATTTTTGAATTTCTGAGTTTTGTACTTATTTTAAAATTTGATATGGGTATACTTATCTTTCAGGGTTATTTTGAAAAATTGAGTTTATTACAATATGAAAAACTCTACTTTGCAATCTCTGATAAGTAAGAGCTTGGCAAATACTGGTATTCTTATTCTGATTTGTATTTGTTTTGTTTTGCTTTCTTTCCAGTGTTTGGTGTCAAACCAGTACCTTAGAGTATGCTAGGTAAATTCTCTACCACTGATCTCAGAGTCTTGTTCATAATTTCTACTACATGACAAGCTATTCCATTAGTTCAATGTGTCTTCACCATTCTACAATTTTGATCAAAGTAAATAAGACAAATTACTTCTCAAGAGTGTGCAACAGGGCATGCACTTTATTTTCTAATCATGTTATGAGAAATATAACAATTCTGTGTATCAACCATTTTAAGTAGGGCTTCTCTGAAATTTGAATTATTAGGATAGTTGTGATTGAGACTATTTGACAGTCCAGCAATTGTTGGGGATCAGGTCTTCATAATGAGTCTAAACTGTTGACCTTGCCACTTGCTCATTAAGAGAGGATATATGGGGCATATGACATGCTCTCTGCATGCTCTATGCTCTGTTAAAAATGTCAACTATTAATGTTTATAAGCCAGAATCTGTGTAGACACTGTATTAATTTTCTTACTTAATCTGCACAACTCTGTAATGTAGATATTATTATCATTACCATTTTTCAAACAACTTTGTGACATTTAGAGAGCTTGAGTAACTTATCTACATTTAAACAGAATATGGTGTGTCAAATTACAAATTGAAATAAAAATTAATCCAGTGTTGCTACTGAAGTATTAGTATAGAAATGCCTAAAGGCAGAACATCCAAAAAGAGATAGTGGGTTAAATTTTAATCTATATTAGGTCTAACAATAAATAGTGTGCCTCACATAGCAATTTTTCTTTTTCAAAGTGGATATGTTTTAAAATTATATATTGTTTGTGTTCATTTTCTTGAATTAAAGAATGATTTTAACTTTGTAAATTTATTTTAGTAATAAATATGTGTTCATAAATATAATTAAAAACAAAAAACCTTACCCCACTAGGCAACAATTATGAATATTTGTGTTTATCTATTTGGGAATGCTTAGTTGAATATACACATATAAATAAAGCGATTTGTTTTTCATAAAACCAGAAACATGCTGTTATATAGTTTGTAGCCTTTTGTTCACATTAAACAATACATCAAAGACAGTTTTCCTTGACAGGAAATTTGCCTTCATAAAACTGAGTTAAATTTTTTGTGTAGAATATGTATATATTTTCTGGAATTCATTTTGCTCTTTTCTGGGGCAGTTGGATTTAATTTTGCAATGAACATGCTTTTAATGAAATCTTTTGTGCACATTTTAAATTATTTCATTAGCATGAGTTCCTATGAGTGGAATAGCTAAGTTACTTGGTACAGTAAATTTTATAACATTTAATGGTATTGCCAAATTGCCCTCCAGGAAATCAGCACTCCTTATATAATATAGTATTCGATAGTTTTGCTAATAATGGATCATTCCCCTAAATGAAGATACTTAACATATTGATATAGACCAAAATTCCTTTTGATAAAAATAAATAAATAAATAAACAGGCAGATACTCAATTTAGTGTGAAAATTTTACTTGTGCCATAGGGCTATTGCTACTTCATAAATATTTACCTCTGAAGTCATAAATGTGCACAATTAGGGCCTTCAAATATTTGAGACATTTGAAGAGAATATTTAATTATAAGCACTCACCACATCATGCTCTAAAGTTTGAGATTTGGTTAACCGGGAAAAATTTCTGTATTTTGATGAGGAAATTAGCATATGGTTTTTATTGCCATGAATTAAATAAAGCTCTTTCCAATTCTTTTTATGAGTAAGTTGATGTCTTGGATGTGTTATTTAGTTTCCTTGAGGGCTCAACATTTGCAAATCAGTGGGAATGGCTTTTCAGTAAAGAGTTTTTCTCCAAGTTGGTTGAAATTGGTTCAACATTTTGCTTTAATCCTATGTTTGATGCAAGTATGGAAAAATATAATTTCATGGACAATTTTTGTATATGTACATGCAATAGATTAAATATTCTCATGCAAATATAACATTTAGATAGTTCAAAATCATTTTTCAGTTAAACAAATGAATGATTTTTAAGAAAAATATAATACCACAGAATTCAACATAAAGTAATAAATTTAATTGCAGATTATTATAGATAAATATCATGTATATGTGTATCTACATGAGAGAAAAAAACTTAATGATTTATTATCATATCTATTTTTGGAGAATGGGAATACATATATTTGTAACATTTCAGATTCATAGTATTTTCACAAGGAGCCAGCTCTTTATGTTAGCCAACTAACAAATACTAAAATGAAATATATATGTTGAATTAAAACTAAACTGAAACTCAGTAAGGTAGGTTCTGACTAATACCAAGGATTAATTATTTGTTAGACTATAATTGCACTTTAAAATCACATCCAAATTTTTATGTTAGATGTAATGAAGAAGGAGAGATATGGAAAGGCAAACACAACAAATAATTTTGCCTATAATGATAATAAATTTTCTAGGCAAGACCGCCATAGAAAACCACTAGCAGCTAAAATGCAATCAGCCCTATATAAATGCTCACGATGTCATTGGTGTGTGTAGAGAATTGGCAAGGGTGCCATTTTTAATTCAAACTTTGCATTTACCCTGATAATTCTTTCCGTCTAGAAAATAGATGTTATTCTAAAACATACTTTGGGGAGAAAATAGACCTAAATTTTCATTTTCAGTCCAACTGAGTACCAACTTCTGCAGACTTGGAGATATATTTTTTCAATCTAGGCTGGTATATTCAATGGGTAACAATCAATTCTGATATGTTCATTTGTAACAAAACCAAGTTTATTTTCTCTCCCTGCTGTAGGTTGTAGCAGATTGGCAAAATGTCTGTTCTATACCTCATTCAAATATTCAGTATCTCTCACATCTGGAAATAAGATCTAAAACTTGATTATATTCAAGTTCAACAGCTAAGCAAAGATATTTTATAGATGGTGCTGTACAATTCATATTTTGCCATATCATTAAGCACATCTTACTTTATATAATGCTGAGTCTGATTAATAGGATAAATGGAGAAAGCCTTAACTTTAATTTTACAAATATTTTTAGAATCCTCTAGTGATTGTAGTCTGACTCAATATCTTATTATGGTTTAAAAATGGTGATTTTTAAATTCTATTATTCTGTATTTATTGGCTAAAAAACTTTTATAAAGAAATTCCCATAGGTTAGGTCTCTGTAATTACTTAGAAAGTCAGTACAAATAGGGTCAGGAAGGACTCTTAATTAATTATTTCTTTGTTTTTAATTTTTTATTGCTAGTGTGTCTAGAGTAAGAATTTGTTGTCTTGTACATTTTGTATCCAAAACATACAGTGTTTATTTGATGGTGTATTTATGGTGTGTATATATATATATACACCATATATACATATATACTTATGTATATATATATATATGTATATATGTATATATACATATATATATATATACTTTGTTGAGAAAGGTTGGGGAAAGAAAAAGAAAAACTATTGAAATAATGAGACTATGCAGGCTTCTGTTATTCTTTTATCACTGGTCATTTCTCCATTTTGTATATTTATAGTGCTCAAATATCCTTGATTTCTTTTTCATTTTCAGAAATTCATGTATTTAAAATGATAGGATTTGAATAGTAAAAGATGTTGCATAGCTTTAGTAATTAATTTACATTAGGACACATTTTAAAAATCAGCAGTTGATTCTCCTTAAAAAAAATATGGTATCTGCCCCCTATTTCTGTTCTTTTGGCTTACAAACTCATTTTGAGGACAAAATAGATTTTTGAGTGTGCTTTAGAAATGGCATATACGAGGCTTATAGATGTGTAGGTTCATGTTTGTCCATGCTCACGCACACACATGGGAACATTAATGAATATCTGTGTATTTGAATATGTGTGGGAAAAGCATTTGTAACAAGAGTTTGGGCTACAATTCCACTTCCACCAAACTAAATGGACAACCTTTATTTGCCTATATATCTCTCTGGTTGAATTAGGTAATGAGAACCTTTTAGACAAAGCAAGGCAACAAGGTCATTCTTGGATTGAGATAGAACACAAATCTCCCTACTGAAGTCTCTGACAGTAGTTTCGATTTGAAATTAAATAAGATCAATTTAACTCATTTATTGAATGAAAAAATAATTGATATAGATAAATAAATGTAAGGGCAACATTTATTTTTTGTTTTTTAATTACTATGCCAGCTGAGGCAATCTCCAAGTTTACAGAAGGAGCAATGTGCCATGGATAATTCTTTGTGCTCACTGCTCGCCTTCTTAGTCTGCACAGTGTATATCCAAATGTCATTAATTCATCAGAAATGAGAATGGGAGAAGCCTGTCTACTTCCTCCCAGCCAAATCCCTATGCATTCCATATCATGCAGATATTCAAAATATAGGGTCATTCTAGTTGCAGTGCTACCCTTGAGAAATTTCAAGTTCATCGGAAATCAATAAGAGCTTTAGCAAATAAGTACTAACATGGCACCTGATATAGGGTAGAGGCCAAAACATATTTGTTGAATGAATGTATTGTTGAATGGCATGTACTATGGCCAAGAAGAATCAGCCTTTTGGAGTTATTTACTTTGGGGTAAACATATACTTTAGAATGTCTCTTTACAGCATTTTTTGTAGCTTTCTTTTAGTAAGATAACTATATCTCCAGATTAGAGCAGAAAGTTTGTTGACAGTGATATCTGTTGGAGAATGAAGCTGTTTACAATTGCCTTTGGAGTTTAAATGTTGCTCTAAAATCATTACATTACTCATAAAGCAGAGGATCAAAATTAGAGGAAGCGTCTTTTACATACAACTCATACATAAACTTTGGCCTTTGTTTCTAAATGTGGCTGTGAATTTTAAGAACAGAGCTGCTACTAACATATAGGGCATGTCCTGGTGCTTGTGTAACAAACACCTACATTTTGCAGTTAGGTCTTGCATCCCTTGCTTCTTGTCAAGTCCAGATTTTCTCAGTATGTTTAAGAAATATTTGTGTTATACTGTGCTAAATCCTAATATATAAATAACAGTTAAATTTTTATAGGATGGCAGAGTTTGGGGTATGGAGATGTACTTCATAGGAAGATAGCATCTGGCATCTTAGTCTGGAGTCTCAGTACAGCATCACTAGGCAGAGAAAGGGCAAAAAGAGATTTCAGGAAGAAAGCGGTTAGCATGAAGGAAAATAGAAATATGAGCAGAAAGGTGGAAATCATGTAGGAACATAAGAATAGAAAGGCAGAGTAATGCCAGAATAGGGACTCCTTGAATTCCTGCCAAATGCATTTGAGCTTTATCCCATAGCCACAGGTAATATAGCCATACTTCTCAGTTTGCCAGGAACTGCTCTAATTTATACTAGCCAACTTGGCATAGTTACTAATAGCACACACCTTTTCATCCTCAAGAGTGTTGAAGTTTAGGAAATGAAGGATGATATTTGATCACTCTACCCATAGGGAACTATTAAAAGATTTGGCTGGAAAAAACACAACCAAATCTTTAAGAACCATCACTCTTGGGATTGCATAGAGCAGGAAACTAAAGACTGCTAGTCAATACCGCTTATGTTCTGTTATTGCAAATAAAGTTTTATTGGACTGTGCCCATTCCCAAATTGTACTTATTGTCTGTAGTGGCTTTCATGCCTGAATGGTACAGTTCAGTGGTTTTGATAGAGATCATGCGATCGACAAAGCTGAAAATCTTTACTAGCTGGGTTTTTACAGGAAAAAAAAAAACAAAAGTTTGCTGACTCCTGTTACAAAATGCAGAGGCTAAGAAGCAAAGCAGGGGATTTACTGAATAATAATAACTTTTGAATAGGAGAGTACATGATTTTCCATGTCCAATAATATTTGATTTTTGGTACCAAGTAGCGGCTTCATTAAAATAGAGATATTTGTATACTGAAATTCTTGTTCTGAGAAGTCCTTCATCAAATAGAGATGTATTAATAGGAACCTTGGCAAAGCCCCACAGAGGTGCTTAAAATATTACATCTAGAATACAAAGGAGATTTTTGCCCAATAAAAAAACTACAATGGCCATTAAAATTCAGACTAAATAATCTTCAAATGTGAAACTAATGACATATAAGATCACACAAAATGAGTGAAAATTACACACACTTGAACTGTTCTCAATAACATAATTCAAAAAAAAAAACAGTAAATAATACCCTCACACTTACTTTTATTTTTGGGAAATGAAGAACATGTAATGATCTGATTACTACTGTGATCGTAAACACCAAAACTCAATATAACTTGTCTTTAAATAACTTACAAAATAAACATTTAAGACATTTGTTGATAATGGTCTTAGAAATGAATGAAACATGTGTCCTAAATTTTAGTTATGTAGGTACAAAAAAATTAGCAAGAAATATATTTGATTTGGCTGAATTTAGTAAGATTATGAATTCAGAGACAGAATAGACTCTCCACACATTTGTAAGGACTGTGTAATGATTAAAAATACTGAAATGGTAAATTATTATCAGTTTTACCAATCCATGTAATATAGTATTTACGAGGCACATTTCTTTGTCTCAAGAGGTGGAAATGATATTTATTAGTAGGAAGACTGCGTCTCAGAAGTACATTATTATTTTTCAAAGACCATATGAAAGGAATAGTTTGATAAACTCCTTCATAATGCAAAGATGTTGCTCGTTTTTTAGTCTTTGGTAAGGACCTCCAGTACTTTTCTGGTCCCTCTTTTCCTTTTAACATGTGATAGAATTAAAGAATCTCTGATTTGGAGACTATGTGAGTGCATATGTGTGTGTGTGTGTGTGTGTGTGTATACACACTGAGTGGAATTACCATTTCTGTAAATTTTGAATATTAGGCCACAAATCAAAGTGGCATTAATAATACTTATGAAAGTATCATTTAAAAAAAATCAGTTTTCACATCACATTAGAATTAAGTATTACTCGATATTCATTTGTGTTCATTACTTCTTTGGAATTTTTATAGATATTTAATTACTACTAGATGTTCATCTATTATATATATATATATATGTGTATATATGTGTGTATATATATATATATATATATATATTTTTTTTTTTTTTTTTTCCGTACTGGGGATTGAACCCAGGGGCATTCTACCTCCAAGCTACACCCTCAGTCCTATTTTTCATTCTTTATTTTGAAACAGGGTCTCACTAAGTTGCAGAAGGCCTCACTAAGTAGCTGAGGCTGGCCACGAACCTGCGATCCTCCTGTCTTAGCCTCCCAAGTACTGAGATTATAAGCATGAACCCCATGCCCATCATATACATATTATACTGAGGACATTTAATATACTGGTAACTAAATAGTTATGCAATTTATGTCTTCTCTAATGATATGTGTTATATTTTCTTTTTTTTTTTTGCGGTACTGGGGATTGAACTCAGGGGCGTTCTACCTCCGAGCTATACCCCCAGCCCTATTTTTTATTCTTTATTTTGAAACCGAGTCTCACTAAGTTGCAGAGTGCCTCACTAGGTAGCTGAGGCTGGCCGCGAACCCATATCCTCCGGTCTCAGCCTCCCGAATGCTGGTATTACAAGTGTGCGCCACTACGCCCGGCTGATATGTGTTATATTTTCAATAAAAACATTTTTGAAAGGAAGGGTTCAGAGGAGTCACCTGATATTCAAAAGGAGCCATGGCATAAAAGCTGTGATATAAGGGCTTGGGAATATAGCTCAGTGGTATAGCATGTGTTAGCATGCACAAAGTCCTGGGTTTAATCCCCAGCACTAAAAGGAAGCAATCAAACAAGCAAATAGACAAATATCAACAAAACCTCAAAGCATAAAAAAATCAAACTCTCCCCTTTCAAAACTATCTATTCCATTAGCTATTGTTATATAATAAATTGCCTCCGAATTTAGTGGCTTAAGATGATAGCAATTGTTTTATTATTTTTTACTGTGATTCTAGTGCTTGACTGGACTCAAATAGGTGGGATTTAGACAGAGTCTATCACATTGTTGTAACCTGT
>PVLC010031957.1:5890-18622 GCA_004027655.1 Graphiurus murinus | reverse complement strand
CTCTCTCTCTTTCTTTCTTGAAACTGGGGAATGAACCCGGGGGTATTCTACCTCCGAATTATACCCCCCAGCCCTATTTTTATACTTTATTTGGAAACGGGATCTCACTAAGTTGCAGAAGGTCTCACTAAGTAGTTGAGGCTGGCCACTAACCTGTGATCCTCCTGTCTCAGCCTCCCAAATATTGGGATTATAAGCATCCACCACCACACCTGGCTAAGGTTTGGCCTTTTATATTAGTATCTTCCCAGCAATTACCTACAAATCCTATAGCAAGAGCAGTATTCTCTCTTTAAGATGTTATAAAGGAATATAATAGAGTCCTAGCAGGAAACCAAATTTATCAGATGGTTGCCCAGGGGTTGACAAAGTTTTTCTTTGGAGGGCCAGGTGGTAAATATTTTTAGCTTTGCAAGTCACATACTAGTGGCCATAGATAATACTTTAGGCATAGGTGTGTGGCTATATCCCATAAAATTATCCCATAAAAATTTGCAAAAAAAGACTGGGAAGATGGGTGTAGTGGTGCATGCCTGTAATTCTAGTACTTGGGAGGCTGAGGCAGGAGGATTTCATGTTTGAGACTAGCCTCAGCAATTTAGCAAGATTCTCAGCATCTAAGCAAGACCCTATTTCAAAATAATAAAAAATAAAAAGGGCTAGGGGTACAGCTCAGAGGTAGAATGTCTCTGGGTTCAATCTCCAGTTCCAAATGAATAAGTAAATAAAGATAAAAAATTAAAAGGGCTGCAGGTGTAACTCAGAGGTAAAATACCACTGGGTCCAACCCTCAGTACAAAAAAAACAACAACAACAAAAATAAAGAAAGAAAAAGGAGAGAAAGACTGAGAGATGGTACATTTATCTCTCCATGTCTGCAGAGTTCATATCCATGAATTCAACCAACTACGGATCAAATATATTCAAGGAAAAAACTTGCATCTGTACTGAAGATGTGCAGACCTTTTTTCCTTGTCATTATTTGCTGAAAGTACAATAAATATACATAGCCTTTACATTGTATTAGGTATTATAAGTAATCTAGAGTTGATTTAAAGTGTACCTGAGGATATGCATAGATTACATGCAAATACTGGGCCATTTTATATAAGGGACTTGAACACTTGCAGATTTTGGTATGCTAGATGGAGGATTCCCTGTGGATAATGGGGACAACTCTATTTGGCTTGTGGGTTATTTTTACTGACCCCTCATTTAAAAGCAAAAGCTAAGGGACAATGTGCAAATATAAAACCAGTGTCAAGGCACTAGACAGGGAGGTTTCTGCTCAGAAACTAGCAGCCACTACTAGCTGTTACTTCCTTAGAGGCTGCAGGAATAAGGAGAGGACATGGTGTCACTGAGGCCCAGTGAATGTGGGTTCTTGGAGAGATGCTAGAGCCAAGATGGAATCGTGTTTCTGCCACCTCCCAACAGTGCTATCAGCTGGGCACATAGCCTTTAGGGGTCATTTAAGATCTAAACCATAACAAGGATGAGGAGAGGAAGTCCAGGTTTGCCTCTGGAGCCACTGTCTGCCTACCCACCAGCTGTGTGGGCTTTAGGTGAGTCACTTTTGATCACTAAAGCATGCAGGAACTACTGTTTTTCCTGTATGAGGATTTTCATGGGTGCACGCAGCTATATTCAAGTGATAATGTCTGTTGCTAATATGTAACACACACACGCGCACACACACACACACACACACACACACGCACACACACAATGTTTCTTTTCTGAATATCTGTGTGACATGGACCTCACTTGTCATAAAGACAGCAACTTCCCTGGTAATTATAAAGGTTTGGGGAGATAACCATGGTAACCGGGCAGGTTCTGAAATATAGTGTCACGCAGATTGCAATGCCTTGGGGAGCTTGATGTTCATATGGTACCTGTCTAGGTCTGTGTTGGGTCATAGTGACTTTCAATTTGTTTGAACTATTCTTACCATGCAACACCTCCCATCAGTCAATGATTCTGAGTTTTAAACTTTATGAACTAATAAAATGTCCACGCTGACACAGTGTACTTGACTTTGTATGTTGCTGGGTGGGGTTGTTGGCTCCCATGGCCAGGCGTCCAGCAGGGAAGTGGGACTCAGGTTTGCTGGTGGAGGAAGATGAAGATGGCTGGGACCATGGGGAAGTAGTTGATGTAGAAGGTTGAGAACATGTTTGAAGAAGAAAGGGGCTAAGAGTAAAACAGAGCATTATAAAACAGACAAGACAATGATTAAGAGGAAAAACCTGTCTTGCCACATTCTTAACTGCAATGTGACTGTTTTTGCCTAGTTGCTCTGTCTTCTCACCTAGGTGGTAAGTTCAGAGTTCCTCCCCATCATCCATTCTCTCTGATGCCTGCCAGTCTGCAGAGAGCATAGCCTTGGCTTTGTTCTTTGCAGCAGGGTTATTGTGGTAGTAAAGACTATGCTTGCCTGGATTGCAGCCTGTGACTTTTCCAAGGTACCTGTTCTACAGGAACTGCTCTGTTAAGCTCTGGGGTTCAGTATGAGGAGGCCTGTGGTGGCAGAGGTCACACATGGCCAATGACATGTGAGCAAAAGTGATGGGTCACTTCTGGGTGGAAGCTGAGCATCAGTGTGGGGCTCACATATACACGCTGTCCTCTACCATGATGATTAGTAACATTTCAATCCTTTGTTCCAGCTTCTGGGTCTACAAGTTAAGACGGCGTGGAGCAGACCCCCAGCTAGCCCACAAATTAGCCTTTGTTGTTGTCAGCCACCAGGATTCCTGGGTTGCTTGTGACTGCTACGTAAATCACCTCTCCTGACTCACACATGGCCTCTTGTTGTGGCACATCTAAGCTACTTTCTCCAATAGTGCCCTTGGTAATAGACTGGCATTTCCATCTCCATCTGCCCCACTCTTTTCCCGTTCTCAAACTCTGAACTCCAGATAGTAATTAATCTTGCATCTCAATCTGCGAAAAGGAAGGTTGGAAGCATTGATAGAAAAATGTATTGGTGAGTGCCGATGCTGTGAAGGGAGTGGAAGGTTATTTAGATAAACGGGTTAATCTGATTGAAATGGTTCCTAGAAGTAAATGTCAACGAGCCAGACGTGGTAATTTCTTGCTCATGAAGTAGTGTTAGTATGCATGTGATTTGAAGTTTATGTTAAAACACAAGCATGAGATTACCTCTTGTGCTGTGGATGGTAGAAGCAGGCCACAGAGCCACCATGAATGGAAAATGCTTGTGTCAAATATGGTTAGCCCAAGCAGGATGATGGGCCAGACCTGAGGTTCCTAGAAGTTAGTAATCATTAACAACAGTAAGGCAGAGCCAGAGACATATCTTTTGTATAGAAATTAACATCAAGCTATCTGCAAAGATCTGCTAAGCAAATCCCACTGGCCCGTGTGTGCCGGAGTCTTGCTTCAGTGCTTTAGAACAGCAAGTGTTGTCCTCTGAGAGAACAATCACCCTCATAAAATGTGTGTAGGATCTTAGGTAATAGTTATTCAGCCACATGCACATTTCCAAAAAGGGGTTGCTATTAAGATGTGAGCTCAAGGAAAGGATTAAAAATAAAAGTTTTTGTTTATTTTGTTCCTTTTGTTTTGTAGAACTTTGCAGGGGCAGGGGGTCTGACATGGTTATGTTCCCTGGGATTCTCTAGAAGGGGCTTCTGTATACAGTAATGATGTGGGATTTTTTGGCCACAGAACTCTGGATAATGACTAGACAGATGGATGCACAGAGGGAAGATGGTGGAAGGTTAAAGGGATGAAGAGATGGACATAAGCATACATAAATACATATATTTAGCATTTCATTGCACTATTTGTAAATAATGAGGTATAGTAATAAATCTATAACTATATCTTTGGCTGTATAAACCTCCCTTGATATAAGCTCTTACAGTAAAAATTAAACCAACTGATGAAGTAAGATGCTTTGGGGTATAGGAAGCAGGCATCTACTATAAGAGTGACTTGAGCAATAAGGTTATCTGTTATCTCACACAAAAAGTCATAAATCAAAGCAATTTCAAGATGGGTTAAATCAACAGCTCTAAATATTACCATGGCATTAGATGTTTACTTTCTTTTTACTCTGCTTTCCTCTGCACAAAAGCAACATCTCTCTCTGCTAGTTACAAGGTGTGGCTGCAGTTTCTGACATCAGGCAGACATAGTCCTCCACAAAGTTAGAGGAGCATCTCCTTCTGTGGGGCTTTTTAAAGAAAGAAAGTTTCCCAGTAGTCCACACCAACTCTTCTTAGGTCTTTGTGGAAAGGTTCAGATTGCATGCCTGTGTTCTGGATGTAATGGAAGCTGGAAAGGGGAATGTTCAACATTTCAAGTCTCCATAGTGGGAGGTGAATCCTACAGCAAGGGAAAGTAGGGGATCAGGATGGTCAGGGGGCAAGCAACCAGAAGTGTCTATCATGAGATTATGTGATCTTAGCATGTTAGCGGGGGTTCCCAGAGGAAGAAAATCAATATCCCAACATCCCAATATCTATCTATCTATCTATCTATCTATCTATCTATCTATCTATCTATCTATCTATCTCTCTATCTACCTACCTACCTACCTACCTATCATCTATCTATCCATCCATCTGTCTAGAATAGGTTCGTGAGATTATGCAAACTGAAAAGTTCTAAGATCTCAGTCAGAAAGCTGGGGACCCAGGAAAGCAGACGGTATAGATTCAATCTGAGTGTAAAGGCTGGAGAAGACAAATGTCCCTACTCTAAAACAGTCAGGCACAGAAGCAAATTCTCTCTACCTCTGCCCTTTTGGTATATTTCCAAAGATTGGATCAGGTCCAACCACACTGGGAAAGACAATCTCCTTTACTGAGTCTACTAACACAAATGTTGATCTCATCCAGAAACACCCTCATAGAAACACCCAGAATAATGTTTAACCAACGATCTGGGCACTCAGTAACACAGCCTAGCTGACACAAAGTAAACCACCACACCTGGACTAGTTACCTCTTCAAGGCTTAGTCACTGTTAGTCAGCTGTCCTCCACTGTGACAAAACACCTGAGAAAATCAACTTAAAGGAGGAAAGGTTTGTTAGGCTCATAGTTTCAGAGTTTTCAGTCCATGGTCACCTGGCCCCTGTGAATGTCAGCCACCTGCAGAGCCACTCAGGGTACGAATTCTGATGTCTGTGCCAATGGTCATCCTGTTCTGATCCTGGGATGGATCCTGTACTGATCCTAGAGGATCCCAGAGCTGGGATCTAAGCAAAAATAAGAGGGAAAATCCCTCCAAGTTGCATGAAAATCACTCACTCAACTTCTTCTGCAGCCCTTCTCTCCAGAACTCATTTATCCCTTCAACAAATATTTATTGAGAATTGACTGTGTTCCAGCATTGTGCTAGAGAGTGGCTCACAGATGTTTGGCAATTGGCTGAATCAGCAGTGGAAGGCTGGAGACTTGTGCATCTTCCCCAGACCCAGAATGCCAGGAGGCCCCACTGCTCATGCCTCCTGAAGTCTTGGCAGCTAAAGAAATGGGATGGGGAGAGGCATGAGGATTTTCTAACTATGACCCTTGAGAGTAAGAATTACTGTTTCTTAGCATACCTAATCTCTACATCAGGTTTTCTTTGGCTGGCCTCTGGCTGGTGTGTCATTTTGAACAGAGGTTGACAACACAAATAGAACTTCTTCCATCTTTTGTCTGCCCTGTTCTGGGATTTTCTAGCCATGCCTAGGACCCAAAACAGAGGAAGACAGAGGGCTGAATTTTTTTTCTTCTTTCCAGCCTGGCAAGAAGGAAAACCAAGATTCCAGTGTGGGCCAACATTGCCAAAGGTGTCCCAGCTTGAGGGGCTTGGATTAGTCAGTGAGCACAGCTAAGATGCTAATCCTAAAGTAACCCTTGAGAATTCAAAGTCTCGTAGTTGTAGTCTTGTGATTCCCAAGTTATAGCGTAGTATGCTCTACACAGCAGTTTCTCTTTCAGCGTGGGAACAGATTGCTATTTCTGTGTTGGAGCACCAGATGAGGTATTTGGCTTGTGTTTAGGGATCATGATGAATGCTAAATAGTTTTAAGTTGTTTTATGTTAGCTAAGTGTGAATCATTTGCATGTATTTAAATAAGTATATGAATGATGTGAAATCACTGTGGAGGCAATATTGCTGGTAAACAGTAGGCTGGCCATTTCCATTGACTTGATCACATGGAAAAGAGTCTAAAACCATTTTTATATTTGTTAAAGCATTCTTTATTTTTGAAAAATTCAAACTTAGGCAAGAATTAAAAGAACAATATAATGTGTAATGGATACCAGTAGATCCTTCACCTAGCATCATCAACTGTTAATATTTTACCATATTCTTGCTTTGTTACACACACACACACACACACACACACACACACACACACACACACACACACACTATGCTAACCATAATAAAGTTTTCACAAATCAAGTACATCCTGGTAACCAGCACTCAGGTCAAGAAACAGAAAGAACATCAGCACTCCAGAATTCCCTCTCTGGTTCCCTTTCTGACTTCACTCCCCCAGAGGTAACCACTATTCCAACTTCTCATGTCTAAATTTGCCTCGTCTACTTTTTAGCTTTGAGTAACTAGGATCTACTTTTATATCTTCTTTTTTGAGCCTGTTTTCTTTGCTCAACACTGTTTGTCGTGTATGTCTGAATGGTTCTGTGCAGTACTTTCTTCCCTGTTTAGCCCCGTGTCTTTGATTGTTACCATTTAGGGCACTGGCTTTTTCAAAGTGTATGGGTGTATTGTCTTGCAGAACGCTGTGATCTGCACTTCTTTGAGTGTTTCCTCTTGATTGGACTTTACTTGGACATTTTGGTCAGAATATGACAAAGGCATATTCTGCATGGAGAAGTAGAGTACCTCCTCCTTCAGCCCCAGAGAGGAACACAGTGTCCAATTGTGCCCTTATTGGGATGCTACGCTCTATTGCTTGGTGAAGCAGGTGTGTGACAGATACCTTCCCTTTGGTAACTAAAAAGTAATCTTTGAAAGCATGCCTTGAGATCATGCAAATATCCTTTTGGCCAACTGATTTTACTCATTGACTTTAGCATCTATTGATGATCCTTTATGGTTAATTATTTCATCAGAGTTGAAATTCTTAAGTAATTCTGGTGTAAAACTAAGATGGTCTTAAGTACATTCACATATCCTAACCTCCTGCCTCAGCAAAAATGCAGAGGAGCAGTGTGGTCACTTCATAGAAGCCAGGAACTTCAGGTGAGCAATGCAGCCAGCTCACAGCCACCCTGCAAGGAGGAAGCAGAAGAGTAAATACATTGACTACCCTCTATCTCCTGCCATTGCTCTCACTTGCCAGACTCCACAGGTGCAGCCTGTTCCTTTGTCCTGGTCCAGGGCAAGGTGTAGAAGAAGTAGATTTGAAGATATCTAGCACATAGGCTCTCCTTAATTCCTGGCCCAAAATGTACCATCTCAGCCCATGGCACCAAATCCCAAATGGACAACAAGACAGAGAAAAGCCTGTCACCTTAGGACCAACTTTGAGAGGTACCAAGTCCCAACTCCAGTACCCTTGGACAAGTAATTAACCAGAACCCTCATCTGCAAAAGGAGACTTAAGTGCACCTGCTTTATAGTTGCATTTGAGGATTAACTGAGCGAATACCTGTAAAGAGTTTTGCACAGTGCTGGGTATGGACTCAGAGCTTCCTCAAGGTTTGCTTTTATTAGTATCATCATTATCTTGGCACTTTCTCTGGAGAATCTCAAGATGAGGCAACTTTGCCCCAGAACATATTTTGATGTAAAAAGAATACTTACTTGGTTCCATTCTCAATTTTCTGAGAGGCCTCCACAATTGATTTCCAGCAATAGCGCTCCTGGGCATCTTCCCAAAGGAAACGAAATCAGAATATTATAATCATACATGCATATCCATGTTCAGAGCAGCACAATTTACAATAGCCAAATTACAGAACCCGCCCAGATGTCCATCAATGGATGAATGGATCACAAGACTTTGGTATATACGCACAGTGGAATTTTACTCAGCCATAAAGAAGAACAAAATTACACCATATGAAGGAAAATGGATGGAGCTCGAGAATATTATGCTAGGTGAGTACACCCAGCCCCAGAGAACAAGCACATGTATGTTCTCTCTTACATGTGGAAGCTAGAGATACTGGGCAATAAGGGCAACATCAGATAATGGGCAGAGACTCCAGGGGAGTCTCTGGGGAAGGGGGGGGGGCGAAGTCATACAGAATGCAATAGTAGAAATAATGTGTGACCATATACAAAATTGCCAATTCCAATTTCAGAGACTTGCAGGGTGAGGAGACGTTGGTGTGGAGGGCAACAAAGTGTATGCATGTATTTTTCTAACATTCTATACCTCAGTATCATGTAAAATTAGAATACATCCAATAAAAAAAAAAACACCCTGCTTTGAAGCTGGGATACTTGGGCTCAAATCCTGCCCCGACATATACTTCCTCAAGGTGACCTGAATTTCTCTGAGCCTCAGTTTCCTTGCTGAAAATGGAGCACAAACACCCACTACACAGATGTTGACAAAGACCAAAGCCGAAGAGATGATGTTCAAGGGAATGTTTTCTAAAGTGAAACAGCTCTCTGCTGACCTAAGGAGGTAGAATTATCAACCCAGCCCAGAGGGCTCTGCAGCCAGCACTTTGGTGACAATCTTCATTGCCCTCATGTTGACTCGGTCCATGTCACCAGACAACTCCAGTTCAATCTCGAGGTCCCCTTGCTCGAGCTAATTGCTAACTTCAATTTAAACTATGCCCGGCTCACAATTAGAATTCAAACCTTGGAGCTCCATTAGGGATGCATAATGCTACATTTTTCCTTCACTGAAATTAATCAGCTGCAAATGATTAAATTACTATATATAGTGTGAAACACAACAAAGCTGTAATTTTTATATAAATTCCAGAATGTTACATTATTTCCCTTCGGCGCTGACATCGAAATAATTCCCCCACAATCGCCGCTTTGTCTTCTGTAAAATAAAAAAAATTTTAAAAACCCATCGCTCTTCGAGCGTACCGAAGCCTGTGTTCGATATTTAATATGATTAATGTTTACGGTATTTGTTGTGGGGTTGTCTGCTAATTGTGGCGTTAAACCGCACTCCCCTTCATCATCGTCGGGGGCTGAGGGATGTTGGTTCAGAACCACTGTTTGAGAAAGTATCAATTAAAATTCAGCTCCACTGAACACATGAATCTTTTCTGTTGTTTGTTTGTGGTGCCGGCTATCTGGTGGCAACATTCGCCTTCGCTCCCTCTCTGCTCACTGTGAGAACAGATTGAGATTCTAGCAGCTTCTCAGGAAGGATGTAGCCCACAGTGAAGCCCCAGCTGGTTCGACGGGTAAGTGGGGGCCAGAGGTACTGTGTGTGCAAATCCAGAAAAGCGCTTCGAGTGAGGCTGGTATTTAAAGCAAGGCCCAGATGTGGGTGAGAGATTTAGTCCGCCCCTGCAGTGACTGCCTCTTTCTATTCTGCACTCAGCCACCACTCATTCTGATTAAGAGCACTGGACTGAGAGTCAGAGAGCCTGGGATGATGACCCGGGGTGTCCAGGTGCCACCATGATTGGCCTTGGGTAAGCCCCTTAGCCTCTCTGGGTCTTAGTTTTCTCTTCTGCAAAAATGAGAATGACCGTTTTGCTGGGAAGATGAAGGAGTGAGACAGTGTTTTGTGACCTGCAGGACACTCCCTGGAGGCGGAGGCCAGTGTCATTGTCATTGAATGCGTATGTTCTTCTGGCTTAATTTCCCATCTAGTGGAGCCCTTGGACCCTCCTCAAAGCCCCTTCAAGCTTTCTGGGGACGCCCTGGGGAAGGTCTGGGAAGTGCTGCTGAGCAAGAACTCAGCCTAGCCCATGTTGCTGCACATACTCCCCCAGCACTCCAGCATTCCCTTGTGCTGCTGGCTTTGAGGCTGCCATGGAGAGCCATCTCCCCAGCGGCCTCTTCCTTTCTCATCAGGGCCTCTGGAAGGATGTGTGGGCAAACCATTCTTCCTGCTCCTCAGGGCAGCCTCTCTGTCTACAGCCGCTCTCAAGACCGTGGAGGCTGGCTTCAAAGTCTCCGGTCTCCATGCCCTCCTGCCTTCCCTGCATCTCCCTCAACCCATGAACCTTGCCCCCAGATTCATGATCACGCCTCTCTGTCGAAAGCCAGAGTGCCATGGTAATACTTGGCCACCCTGAGAACCAATTGGACACCCTCTATTCTGGGGTGTGCACAAGAGCCTAGCATGCCCACACCCCAAGAACTCATGACTTGTGGGGTGTCCATCTGCTCCTGCTCTCTGCCTCACCAAGCCCTCTCCAAAAAACATTTGTGTGTGTGTGTGTGTGTGTGTGTGTGTGTGTGTGTGTGTGTGCACGTGCACGTGGCCGGGTCTCCTTTCATTCTTGCTGGGGTCAGTTCTCTCTTGTGTGTGTGTGTGTGTGTGTGTGTGTGTGTGTGTATAGGGGTCTTGAATATCTCAGCCTCCACCAGTTACATGAGAAGAGGAACCAACCATGTGCCTTTTTGACACTGAGATGCTCTTCCAGAATTAGGAGGGATTTCTACTGAACCCAATCACATATTCCCCACTGATCTCTCTTGCCAAAGAAGACCTTTATAAATGGGTGTTCCAATGGTCACAGGAATACACAGAGAGAGTGAGATTGGACCCCACAGCTTAACCTAAGGGTTAAGGGTTATTTACCTAAGGGTTATTTACCAGGGTCTAGCAGCAGGGGTGTATTGGGTTAAAATCCTTCTGGAGCAGTTGGTCATAGCCAATGCTCAGTGCCCCTATGGGTCCCTGCTGCCCAGCCCCTTTCCTGGGTCCCATGGACTTCCCGAAAATCCAACAGAAGGGGTCTAGCACACCAGGGGTCACCTGCCCTGCACTGGGTCAGTCTTTTCTGATCACTGGTATTCCTGCCAAGCCAGTTCTTTCTTAGTTTGAAGATCACCTGACCCAACTAACTAATCACACAGTTGTCTCCCAGAGAGTTACCTCAAAAAGCATACTGAAACCAGGCATGGTGGCATACACCTATAATCCCAGTACTTAGGATGCTGAGATGGGAGGATTGCAGGTTTGAAGATAGCCTCAACAACATAGTGAGACTCTCAGCAAGCCAGCGAAACCCTGTTTCAAAAACAAAAAATAACAAAAGGGCTGGAGGTATAGCTCAGAGGTAGAAAGCCCCTGAGTTCAATCCCTAGGATCTCACACACACACACACACACACACAAGTGTACTGAGAGCAGGGTGTGGTGGTACATGCCTGTACCAGACACTTAGGAGGCTGAAGCAGAAGGATTGCCAGTGCAGGGGCAGCCTGTGCAACTTAGTCAAAATAAAAAATTAAAAGAGTTGGGTGTATAGCTCAGTGGTAGAGAATGCCTGGGTTCAATCCCCAGTACCACAAGAGAAAGCAAGCAAGCACACTGAGACGTCTGAGACTTGGGGGGAGGTGTTACCAGGGATGGAATCCAGGGGTATTCTACCTGTGAGCTATACCCCAGTCCTTTTTTTCTTAACTTTTTATTTTGAAACAGGGCCTTGCTAGGTTACTGAGAGTCTCCCTAAGTTTCTGAGACTGGCCTCCAGATATCCTCCTGTCTCAGCTTCCCAAATGCTGGGATTACAACTGTGGGTCACCATGTCTGGCTGCCTACTGAAACTTTTAATAACAGATTTCAGTGCCAAAACCTCTGATCCCTGTACATAACTACTCTCAATGAAATTTCCCTGCAGTCATCAAACTCCACCTGGAAACCCCACATTGCATCTTTACCCTTAGAGCTACCACACACTCTACACTGCTAGACCTTTTTGTTTTGAGACAGGGTCTCTCTAAGTTGCTGAGGGTCTTGCTAAGTTGCTGAGGCTAGCCTTGAACCTTTGATCCTCCTGTTTCAGCCTCTCAAGTACTAGGATTATAGGTGTATGCCCTTGCACCCTGCTCTCTGTATGGTTTTTGAAGTGACTCTCTGGGAGACATCTGTGTGATTAGTTAGCTGGGTCAGGTGATCTTCAAACTAAGAACCACTGTGGCCAGGCTCACCAAAAAGGCTAATTTGAACTTCGACTCAGGCCACATTATGGAGGCGAGGGAGGGAAAGAGAGGGGAGTAGAGGGAGAGAGGGCAAAGGCATTTCTCAGCCCAAATCATTGCCTTTCTCTGACTTTGCTGTCTCTTCTGCCCTGGGAAGAGCTGAATCCTGGGGCAGTGATGTGAATGTGAGCAGCCTGTGAGTTTGGGCGGTTTCTTCCAAGTCTCTCCCTCCCCTCCAGGAAACATGCCTTCTGCTCCCTGCAAGATCAGGGCCAGGACCTAGCGCCTACCTTGGGACAGCAAACATCCCCCCAGCTTCTGTTAATTGTGGAGTGAGGCTCTGCCAGGCAGGCCGGCATCACCATTGCGCCACCTGCTGGAAGATGGAAATATAAATCTGAAATTCGGTTAGGCTGTAACTATGGTCACAGTTTCAGGTCATCATGATTCCTTTTTTTTTTTTTTTTTTTTTGCGGTACTGGGGATTGAACTCAGGGGCATTCTACCTCCGAGCTACACCCCCAGCCCTATTTTTTTATTCTTTATTTTGAAACCGAGTCTCACTAAGTTGCGGAGTGCCTCACTAGGTAGCTGAGGCTGGCCTCGAACCCGGATCCTCCGGTCTCAGCCTCCCGAATGCTGGGATTACA
>PVLC010031956.1:0-18465 GCA_004027655.1 Graphiurus murinus | reverse complement strand
ACTCAGGGGCATTCTACCTCTGAGCTACACCTCCAGCCCTATTTTTTATTCTTTATTTTGAAACCGAGTCTCACTAAGTTGTGGAGTGCCTCACTAGGTAGCTGAGGCTGGCCGCGAACCCGGATCCTCCGGTCTCAGCCTCCCAAATGCTGGGATTACAAGTGTGTGCCACCACGCCCAGCCCCTATTTTTTATTCTTTATTTTTTTATTTTTATTTTTATTTATTTATTTATTTTTTTGCGGTACTAGGGATTGGGCTCAGGGGCATTCTACCTCCGAGCTACACCCCCAGCCCTATTTTTTATTCTTTATTTTGAAACCGGGTCTCACTAAATTGCAGAGTGCCTCACTAGGTAGCTGAGGCTGGCCTCGAACCCGGATCCTCCGGTCTCAGCCCCCCGAATGCTGGGATTACAAGCGTGCACCACCACGCCTGGCTATTCTTTATTTTGAAACCGAGTCTCACTAAGTTGCAGAGTGCCTCACTAGGTAGCTGAGGCTGGCCGTGAACCCGGAGGCTCCAGTCTCAGCCTCCCAAATGCTGGGATTACAAGCATGTGCTACTATGCCCGGCTGAGTGTTTTCAAGAACAAAATCCAAAAGGCATAAAGAAGTGTCTGGTGTCAAAGCCCATGTCCCTTCCACTCCCTCCCAGCCCCCATACTGGGACTGGCTTCTCCCTACCACAAAGGGAGGAGGGACATTCTGGAAGGCCGCTTCCAGAGGCCCTAAGGCCTCCAGCACTTAGGGGCTGTCCTGCGTGTGCGCACCCGTCATTTCCTTTGGCATTTATTTCGGGGGTGGCTATTAACAGCCTTGGGCAGATTCCTTCAGAAAGAATTCCTGTACACAGTCAAGGGCCTCTATTTATGACTCTGTGTACACGTGGGACCAGGGTTGGACCGTATCCTCCCAGGAATACAGACCTCTGTGCGTGCATATTGGCACTAAAGGTCTGATGCCATTTTGGGGAATGAAGCCAGTCATTGTGGGTCAGGACGGGAAAGAGGCTGGCCCTCCTACTTCATTTTTATTTATTTTTGCAGCACTGGGCATGGAGCCCAGGACCTCCTGCACACCAGGCAAGGGCTAACCACGGAGTGACAGTCAAGCCTCCCTCCACGTTTGTTGACTGTGCCACTGACACGAAGCTGGCCGAGTCCCTCCTGTGTTTCTTGGAGGTGCCTTTCAGCTTTTTGGCCTTAACTTTGGGCAGGTCTTATGTGTCTCTGATATCTTCAGCTTTGCCGGATTTTGTTTGACTGCAGCTCATTAAGCAACTTCTACATGTGCTGGAGTTAAGTTGGTTCAGTTTTCTTTTTCTCTTTCTTTTTTTTTTTTTTTTTTTGTGGTACTGGGAATTGAACCCAGAGGCATTCTACCTCTGAGCTATATCTGCAGACTGATTTTATTTCCTATTTGGAAACAGGGTCTCACTAGGTTTCTGGGAGCCTCTCTAGATTGCTGAAGCTCCTTGAACCTGCAATCCTCCAGTCTCAGCCTCCCAAGTACTAGGATTATAAGCGTGCGCCACCACCCCTGGCTCAGTTTTCTTAAAATGGGATGTATAAGAGTATTTGTAGAAGATCCTCGTCTTTCCCTTCCACAGTGAGATCCACTGCTGAGGTGAGGCTCACCCCAGCCCTCCTCCAGCCTCTGTCAGCGTCTCCAATAAGTCCCCTGTGGAACTCTCGGGTGCGGTGTTGCTGGTGGAGGGATCCGGGGTTCACACGCCCCTTGAACTTGGTGCTGCAGCAAAACCAAAAGAGCGCTGCTTCTGGCTGGATGTCGGTCACCTGTGAGGCCCACAGATCTGGACGGGGTCTTGACCCTGGGCTGTACTGCATAAAAGCACGGGGCCCTGGGAAGCTCACTGACCCTGAACCGCTGCCGAGTCTTCTCTTTACAACTCACGGAATGGTGACGCTTGCTCTTGTTGGCGGCACTCCTTTGTGATGGGTCATCCCTCTTTTTTTTTTGCGGTACTGGGGATTGAACTCAGGGGTGTTCTACCTCCGAGCTACACCCCCAGCCCTATTTTGTATTCTTTATTTTGAAACAGGCTCTCACTAAGTTGCGGAGGACCTCACTAAGTAGCTGAGGCTGGCTGCGAACCCGGATCCTCCGGTCTCAGCCTCCCAAATGCTGGGATTACAAGCGTGCGCCACCGTGCCCGGCTGGGTCATCCCTCTTGTCCTGATAATACTTGAAGGTGGGTGACAGGACCCAGCAACGTGCCAGGAACCATACCCCCTTAGTTCTGCTCTTCTCCTGGATCCCATGGGGAGCTCCGACAGCCTTCTAAGGAAAAGCATGCTGTCCATCCTCTGGGGAGCTGGGCAGAGCCGGCATGGCTGAGTCACAAGACAACTTCCCTCCGAGGGGACTGAGTCAGCCCCAAGTCATTTTCTTTTCTTTTTTTGCGGTACTGGGGATTGAACTCAGGAGCATTCTACCTCTGAGCTATACCCCCAGCCCTATTTTTTATTCTTTATTTTGAAACAGGGTCTCACTAAGTTGCGGAATGCCTCACTAGGTAGCTGAGGCTGGCTGAGAACCCAGATCCTCCGGTCTCAGTCTCCCAAATGCTGGGATTACAAGCGCGCACCACCACGGCCGGCTCCCAAGTCATTTTTTTTTTTTTTTTTTTTTTTTTTTAATTTTTAATTTTTTTTAGCATGGATTTTTATACATTTCTTGGGTACAACAGGGTTAATCACACATCTTTGTTGGGTACAAGCTAGTATAGGTAAAGACATCCATGCACACATTTCTCTCCCAAGTCATTTTCAAAGAGCCCTCTTGCTAGGCAAGCTGTCGGTGTCATTCAGGACTCAGTGGTACAGAAGTGGTGATGGCCCTGGGGGGCAGCGCGGGCCCAGGGCAGAATGACCCCTGGCCGGGGAATGTCGAGGTGAAACCCTGACCCTTTCACTGGTCGCCAGGTCCCCAAGGGCCTGCTGAGCAGAGGAGAAAAGAGTGCAGAAGCCACTGGTGATTCAGGGCCCTTTGGCACTGCTAAGAATGCCACCCGGAGCCTGAGCCTTGATAATTTTATTTAAGGAGATTGTTCTAAACACGGTCATGTTGGTTACATGCAAACAGCCAGCTGGTAGACTTTCAACGCTATTAGCAACCCCTTAGCTTCAAAATCCTTTCTGGCATTGTTTACATTTCCTCCTTGGGTCCGGCTTTATTTACTTCTCCTCTTTCAGCACTTTCTTGTTTTCCATGTGGTGGCACAACTCCTTTCCAGTGCAAAGTTATGCAGTGGGTTGAGCGCCTTGATTTGGAGCCAGGACACCTGGCTGGGGCCACCTGAGCCGGAAGGGACCAGCAGGGGACCCTCCCCTCCTGTCACCTCACCTGAGGCTGCTACTTGCTCCCTTGTGAGTGAGAGGAGTCCCTGAACCCGGCCTTCTCTGGGGCAGTCACAAATAAAATCAGTGCGTGGGATTAAAACAACTATAAAACAACAACAACAACAACAAAAATAATAACAACAAGCCGGGCGTGGTGGCGCACGCTTGTAATCCCAGCATTCGGGAGGCTGAGACCGGAGGATCCGGGTTCGCGGCCAGCCTCAGCTACCCAGTGAGGCACTCCGCAACTTAGTGAGACTCGGTTTCAAAATAAAGAATAACAACAACAACAACCTGTCATGTATTCTGCAAAGTCAGCATCATTAGTCCATCTTAGTAGTTCCCTCATCATTATTCTTCTGTTATTATTCTTTCTCTCTCTCTCTCTCTCTCTCTCTCTCTCTCTCTCTCTCTTTCTTTCTTTCTTTCCTTTCTATCTGTACTGGGGATTGAACCCAGGGGCATTCTACCTCTGAGCTACACCCCCAGCCCTATTTTTTATTCTTTATTTTGAAACAGGGTCTCACTAAGTTGCAGAGGGCCTCACTAAGTAGCTGAGGCTGGCTGCAAACCTACTATCCTCTTGTCTCAGCCTCCCAAGTACTGGGATGACAAGGGTGTGCCACCACGTCCAGCTTTGTTATTAGGGTTTCAACTTGTTTCTAGCTGGTCACAATTATAAACAGTAGCTTTAAATTTTTGCTTAAAAAATTAGTTACCAGACTAGTTTTTAGAGTCGTAGCTTTAGGTTTGCAGAAAAATGAGCAGAAAGTACCGAGTTCCCGTTGCCTTCTTGCTCTTCCTACACGATTCCTCCGGAACATCTCTAGTCTGAAAATCTTGAAATCTGAAATGCTTCAACATCTGTAACTTTTTGAGTGTTTACATGATGTCACAGGAGGGAACTCCCACACCTGACCTCTCGTGGTGGGTTGCAGTCAAAATGCAGGTGCACAACGCGGTTTTTTTCTTTCCTTTAGTTCTGGGGATGGAACCCAGAACTGCACACAGCTTACTCAGCATCCCCAGGGGAGAAAGGCCCTCCAGCCCTTCAGCTGTGATACCTTTCCACACACACCCAGATTCCTCCACGGAAGCTCTCCCACAACGGGTGATATTTCCAAACCCGAGACACTCTGATGGCAAGCATTTTGGATAAGGGTTCTCAACCTGTGTTAGCATCTTGCACGAGGGTGGTGCATTTGTTAAAACGGAGCCAATGTTGATGCACTATTATTAACTAGAGTCTAGTTCACTTAAGGGTTCACTGTGTTTTGTGTGTTCTCTGTTTTTTTTTTTTTTTGTTTTTTGTTTTGCAGTCCTGGGGATTGAACTCAGGGACATTCTACCTCCGAGCTACACCCCCAGCCCTATTTTTTTTTATTCTTTATTTTGAAACAGGGTCTCACTAAGTTGGGGAGTGCTTTACTAGGTAGCTGAGGCTGGCCGCGAACCCGGATCCTCCGGTCTCAGCCTCCCAAATGCTGGGATTACAAGCATGTGCCACCTTGTTCTCTGGGTTTTGATAAATATATAATAAATGTATTCATCACCACAGTGTCTCACAGAATAGTGTCCCTGGCCTAAAACCCGGCTCCTGTAGCATTTTTACACCGTCTCCTTCCCTCTTTTTTTCTTATTTCATTGGGAGCTTAGCAAAGGGTATGAATACCTTTTTATAGGCCCGGCGTGGTGGCACACACCTGTAATCCCAGTACTCGGGAGGCTGAGACAGGACTATTGCAGGTTCACAGCCAGCCTCAGCAATTTTAGTGAGGCCCTGCCTCAGTGCGGGCACCTGTACCCCTGATGCTGTCGGGGGCTGCCGGAGGTGCTTGGAGGCCAGGTGAGAGTGGGGAGACCCTTCCCCACCCCCGAGCTCTCTGACCACTCTGACTTGCTGGGTTGGGAGCTGGTTGAGTTCAAGCAACAGGTAGAAAAAAGAAATGGCCAGCATTTGGGAGGCTGAGACCGGAGGATCCGGGTTCGAGGCCAGCTTCAGCTACTTAGTGAGGCACTCCACAACTTAGTGAGACCCTGTTTCAAAATAAAGAATAAAAAATAGGGCTGGGGGTATAGCTCAGAGGTAGAATGCCCCCAGGTTCCATCCCCAGTACCGCAAAAAAAAAAAAAAAAGAAATGGCGAGCTTGCCCCTGGCTGGTGCCCTGTTGAATGCTGGTCTTTCCCCCTGGTCCATGCCTGCTCCCGTTCACTTCTTGGAGCCTCCAAATAGCAGCCCAGGAATCAGCCTGGGGTACAGCCTCAGTCGGTGGACAAGGGAGGACTGGAGCTGGAAGGGGTTCTTTATTTAATTTTATTTTTTTTTGTGTGTGTGTGGTTCTAGGGATTGAACCCAGGGGCATTCTACCTCCGAGCTCCACCCCCAGCCCTATTTTTTTTTTTTTGTGGTACTGGGGATTGAACCCAGAGACATTCTACTTTCAAACTACAGCCCCAGCCCTATTTTGTATTCTTTATTTTGAAACAGGGTCTCACTAAGTTGCGAAGAGCCTCACTAAGTAGCTGAAGGTAGGCTTGAACCTGCGATCCTCCTGTCTCAGCCTCCCCAGTGCTGGGATTACAAGTGTGCACCACCATGCCTGGCACTTGGTTTTTATTTTTTTTCCCCAAACAACACAAGAATCTCAGCCTCTCTCCCTCTGACCCCTCTCTCTCCACTACTTCCTTTCCAAGGTCCCACCTGCTTACCACAATTATTAGCTCGAGTTGATTTCCAAGAGTGAACGCTACCGATGTCCAGAACCCCTTCTCCTGAAGCCCGGCCACAATCCTTTCCACCAGAATGCCCTTCACAGAGCTGGGCGTGGTGGTGCGCACAGGTAATTCCAGTACTTGGGAGGCTGAGACAGGAGGATTGCAGGTTCATGGCCAGGCTCAGCAACTTAGCAAGGCCCTCAGCAACTTAGCGAGACCCTGTTTTCAAATAAAAAAAAATAAAAAGGCCTGAGGGTGTAGCTTGGAGGTAGAACAGTCCTGGGTTTAATCCCTAGTAATTAAAAAAAAAAAAAAAAAAAAGGAAAAGAAAAGAAAAGAATACTTGTCTTAGCTCTGCTTTGAGGAACCTGACCCTAAGACATTAGGAACCTAATATTTTTGACCCATTGCTAATTTTGTCAACAATTTTTTTTTTCTTGGTGAATTTTATGTGGATCCTTACTTGTTGGCGATTTCTCTTGGACTCTCTAATTTTCTTCCTGCCAGAGTAAACTTTCCCAGAATTTTCACAAAGAGATCTTTGTGAAACAAACTCTTTAAAACCAGGTATATATGAGAATAGCAGAGTTCTTTCCTTGCGTTAAGTAATAATTTAATTAGGCATACCGTTTGAGGTTAAAAATGCTTTTCTTTCAAAATATCTATGATATTACCCCACCGTGTCCTGTTGTGGTTGAGAAGCCCCATGGAAATTTTAGTTTTCGTGGGTGTTATGGCTTGAGCTGTGCCCCCCATAAAGATATGCTAAAGTTCTAGCCCCAGTACCTGCGAATGCTTGGAAGGATGGTGGTCAGGTGTTAAGATCTCGAGACCATCCTGGAGCGGTGTGGGTCCCAATGCAATATGGCTGGTGTCCCTACAACAACAGAAGGTGAGGGGCAGACCCAGGGGGGAAGGTCCTGCGACGATGGAGGCGGAGACTCCAGTGACGCGTCCACAAGCCAAGGATTGTGGGTGACACCGGAAGCTGAGAGAAGGATCCGGAACAGATGCTCCTGGTGGCTGGCAGAGGTAGCGAGGCCCTGAGAGAATGGATTCCGTTGCTTTAAGCCACCCTGCTTGGTCCTTTGTTATAGCACCCATGGGAGACTGCGAAGTAGGTTATCTACTTCTGGAAGATTTAAAATTTCATTTTCTTTTTTTTTTTTTGTACTGGGGATAGACCCCAGGGGCATTGTACTTCTAAGCTATCCCTTTAGCCCCCTTAAAAAAAAGTGGTTTTTAGCTGGGCGTGGTGGTGCATGCTTGTAATCTTAGTACTTGGGGGGCTGAGAGCAGATAATCTGGATTCGAGGCCAGCCTCAGCTACTTAGTGAGGTTCTCTGCAACTTAGTGAGACCCTCTTTCAAAATAAAGAATAAAAGATAGGACTGGGGGTGTAGCTTAGAGGTAGAATGCCCCTGGGTTCAATCCCTAGTACACCACCACCAACAACAACAACAAAAAAAAAAAAAAAAGAAAGAAAGAAAGAAAGAAAAGAAAAAAATGTTTCTTTTTTTGTTGTTTATTTATTATTTATTTTTTAAAGAATTTGAAACAGGGTCTCACTGAGTTGCTGAGGCTGATCTCCAACCTGTGATCCTCCCATCTCCACCTCCTAAGTATTGGGAATACAATGCCTTATCCCCTTTCTTCTTCCTACTGCTAACTAGCTGAGGTGGGGTTTAACCTATCCTGTTTAGTACTTTACAAATCCTGTCAATCTAAGGATTTATAAATGTATCTATCTTTTTTTTTGCAGTACTGGGGATTGAACTCAGGGGCATTCTACCTCCGAGCTACACCCTCAGCCCTATTTTTTATTCTTTATGTTGAAACAGAGTCTCACTAAGTTGCAGAGGGCCTCACTAGGTAGCTGAGGCTGGCTGCGAACCTGTGATCTTCCTGTCTCAGCCTCCCAAGTACTGGGATTACAAGTGTGCGCCACCACGCCGGGCTTGTATCTATCTTTTAACAAAAAATTCAGGGAGATTTTGATTATTCTTTCCTGGACAATTCCTGGATCGCCCTTTTCCACCTCTGCCCACCCTTGACTGTCTGTCACTGCTGTCTATCTATGCCTGGTGCCACTAACTCTCCCGCCCTTTCTGTTCCTCAGGCAGGCTCATCCTGCCCCCAGCCCTCCCCGGGGTTCTCTGTTTCTTCCTGCTGGTCTCTGCCTCGTTTCCACAGTCCTCATCTTTGTCCCCAGGTTGCTCCCAGGGACTGCTTGGGAACAATGACCTCTTTTATCCCCGTCCTGTCTCAGTGGCTGGGTTGAGGGGAGGGGGCTGCAACCACCGGGGGTCCTGCATTTTCTGTGGACGTCACTGGGTTCCGAGCAGATCTGAAACAAGGTTTCACCAGGGCCTCTTGTACTCCGATGTGGACTTGGATCCTCTAAGGACAACTGAGGGGAACCTGGAAAGAGAGAGGAGGAGGGGGCAGGAGAGAGAGAGAGAGAGAGAGAGAGAGAGAGAGAGAGAGAGAGAGAGAGAGAGAGAAAGAGAGAAGAGAGGGAAGAGAGAGAGAGAGGGAGAATGGAGGGGGAGAGAGCTCGGGGGCTGGTGCCGCTCCTAGGGACCTGGGTTATTTTGTGTCTGTGTGTTGGTGAGAAGGGGGAGGGAGGGACAGGGAGATGATGTCTCCATGCAGAACCTGCTATAAAACTGCTTCATCTCCTGGGGCACAGGGACCAGGGCTGGGAAGTCCTTCTCACACATTTTGGGTCTGTGGCTGGGCAATCCAAGAGGGGCCATTTCCTGCACTGCACCATCTGCCCAGTTTGGCGCTGCCTGCGTGCCGCAGACCTGCAGGGGACAGAAGCCAGCCTTGTTCCCCGGGCTGCGCCTTAAGCAGAAAGCAGCACTGCAGAAGCCTGAGACCGTGGCTGACAGGTCCTGCTCAGGGCCGCCCTGGACTCTGAAATGAGCAGCAGCCTTTCAGCGCAAGGGCACCCAGCCTGGGTTCCCAGGAGGTCGTGTCTCGGTGGGAGAGAGGGGTCATCTGAACCCTACAGACCATCCCAGACCTGGCTCACATGGCACAAGCACTCAAGGTCCACCAGGTACTTGTCCTTGGAGTGGGGTGGGGGGAGGGGGGGCCCAAGGCAAGCAAGGCCACCTGTGTGCATGTGGACTGACTCACCCAGCTGCTTGGGGTACACACTCCAGACCCCTCTCACTCAGGACCTTACCATCCTGCCGGGCGTGGTGGCTCACGCTTGTAATCCCAGCACTTGGGAGGCTGAGACAGGAGGATCCAGGTTTGTGGCCAGCCTCAGCTACCTAGTGAGGTACTCCTCAACTTAGTGAGACCCTGTTTCAAAATAAAGAATAAAAAATAGAGCTGGGGGTGTAGTTCGGAGGTAGAATGTCCCTGGGTTCAATCCTCAGTACTGCAACAAACAAACAAACAAACAAACAAACAGAAAAACCAACAAAAACCTCTTTTCTTTATCAATCACTCAGTCTCAGGTGTCTTGTTATAGCAGCAGAAAGCAGACTGAGACGCTGGGTCAAGCTCACTGGAAGAGAGGCATGAACTTGTCCAAGACATTCCCGAGGGCACACAATGCATCTTAGCACCGAGTCCAGGAAGGCTCTGGAGAGTACCCCAGCTCCTCACGAAGCCCGGTGGGTTTCTTTTAGCCCTCTTCAATCTCCTCCTGGTGGGCGGGGGCTGGGAATAACATCCACGTGGATTGATAGCACATGGGCTTCTGCGGGCAGCTCATTCCTCCAGGCACGGAGGGATCCTCCCAGATGCTCAGATCCAGAGACAGGAAACCTCGTCCAGGGCAGAGCGTGCTGTGGGTTCTTGTTTCCCCGGCGGCGGGCTGTGGGTTCACACAGTGTGTGCAGAGAAAACACTCTGGGGTTGGGTCCCAGTCCCTGCTGTGAATTGGAGGCTGGTGAGCGCCTGCATAGGGAGGTTTGGTTTCCACTCGCCAAGGGCCCAGAGCTCCCGCGCTGCGGGGAGCCGCCTGCATCTTGGCGACCATAAAGCACTCATTGAACACTTAATCCTCCCGTGGGCGGGGCGGCAGCTGGAGTGACAGCTCTGGCTGGGGACTGTGAGGAGCGAGGAAGGCTGGGCTCTGCATTCACCAGCCAGAAATGTCAGCCGCATGGCCGCCCGGTTGAAGCAGAGATGTTCTGCGCTTGGACACTTACGTGATTATCCCCTGCGGGTGTGCCTCCGGCATCTTCCATGACCTGAAAGGTCTTCTCGTTTTCAGGTATATGGTTTGCAGTTTGCAACTTATAGCTCTGAAGCGGAAGTAATTTGTAAGAAAGCACCCGCTGTCAAGGGGTCAAGTCACGCCTGGGGTGTCTCGGTGTCCCGGGGCAAGGGCAAACCTTGGAATGCGGACGAACCCATGCAGGAGGGGGTTAGTGTTAGGGTTAAGGTTTAGGGAGGGTTTTGGAGGTGCTGGGAGCATCCTCGTGTGTCTGTGAGGGCCTTTAACAGTGTCCTGTAGAAGAAACCGTCATTTGTCTTAGAACTGTGTGGCGTGATTTGTAAACAAATGATACTTTCTTTTTTGGGGGTACTGGGGGTTGAACCCAGGCATGTTCTACCTCTGAACTACACCCCCAGTCCTATTTTTTATTCTTTATTTTGAAACAGGTTCTCACTAAGTTGTGGAGGGCCTCACTAGGTAGCTGAGGCTGGCTGTGAACCCGGATCCTCGGGTCTCAGCCTCCCAAATGCTGGGATTACAAACGTGCGCCACCACGCCCGGCCTTATTTTGTATACTTTATTTTGAAACAGGGTCTCACTAAGTTGCGGAATGCCTCACTATGTAGCTGAGGCTGGCCGCAAACCCAGATCGTCCGGTCTTAGCCTCCCAAATGCTGGGATTACAAGCGTGCGCCACCACACCCGACTTTGAATGATACTTTCGTTTTGATGAACTGTGTTCAATATGCAGGGTCTTCATCATGACGTGCCCTTGAACAAGTGCGCTGCAAGCCATCCCTGGTCGATGCATCTGGTCTTCCTGGTGCCTGCGGCAGCTTGTCGCAGCTGGACTGAACTCCTTTAGAAGCTGTTGGTGCTGAGACCTGGGCCTCGTGTGTGCTAAGCGCACATTCTACCACCGAGCTGCACACCAGCCATCTCTTAATATCTCCAGAGAAGTTAGGCAGGCAAATAATATGACCGCTTCAGGGAGAACTCTCTTCAACCCACCTGCTACTTTTTCAAGTAAAAGTAACCACAATAGTTTTCTGTGTCCAGTCCAACCCCAGGCCAGCATCTAGAAGGTGCCTGGGCCAGGGCAGTTTAGTTCTTTTTAACCAATTTTTCACTTTTTTTGTGTGTGTGTGTCCAGTACTAGAGATTGAACCCGGGGCATTCTACCCCTGAGCCCCATTCCAAGCCCTATTTTTAACTTTTATTTTGAAACAGGGTCTCACTAAGTTGTGGAGGGTCTCACTAAGTAGCTGAGGCTGGTCATTAACCCACGATCATGATCCTCCTGTCTCAGCCTCCCAAGTAATTGGGATTATAGGTGTGTGCCACCATGCCTGGAAGTTCTTCACTTTTCAATGTGACAAATTCTGAAATGTGTGTGTGTGTGTGTGTGTGTGTGTGTGTGTGTGTGTGAGAGAGAGAGAGAGAGAGAGAGAGAGAGAGAGAGAGAGAGAGAGAGAACGAGAGAACACCACTCAAATTGCGGGGGTGGGGAAGGGTTGAGTCCTGCTTCTACTGTGGACCTCAGAGAAGTCATGGGCCTCCCTGAATCTTGGCCTCCCTACCTGAGCATGGGTGCCTAATTCCTGTATCACAAGGCCACCGTGAGACTGGACAAGAAAATATACACAAAGCAATATAAGCCGGTAAGGGATGCTTTGAGGGCGGGTAATTATATTATGGTCTCACATAATATATCCCAACTCACATTTTAATAAATTTTTAAATTTTTGAATATATTTTTAAAGATTCATTCATACTGTTAAGACATACCTATAATATATTTTACTGCTTGTATAGTTCAATATTTTTTTAATTAATAGATTTTATGCATGTCTCTTCATGGCTGGAGAACTCATTTCGTTTTATAGGTAGGTTGGCTATTCTGAGTCTGTGATTTCTCCTTATAAACTTTAGAATCAGTTTGTCAATACTCACAAAATAACCTGCTGGGATTTGGGTTGGATTATACTGAATCTATAGATAATACTTAGAAAGAACTTGACCTCTTAACAATATTGAGTCGGCCTCGGCATAAACACAAAACACAAAGTATTTGTTTACTTAGATCTTCTCTGATTTTTCCATTACAGTTTTGTTGTTCTCATATAGATCTTGTACATATTTTACCATCTTTTACCTAAAGATTTAAGTTTTTTGGTGATGATATAAATGGTATTGTGTTCTTTTTTTTTTCAGTACTGGGGATTGAACTCAGAGGCATTCTACCTCCGACCTACACTCCTAGCCCTATGTTTTATTCTTTATTTTGAAACAGGGTCTCACTAAGTTGCGGAGTGCCTCACTAGGTAGCTGAGGCTGGCCTTGAACCCAGATCCTCCTGTCTCAGTCTCCCAAATGCTGGGATTACAAGCGTTTGTCACCACGCCCGGCTTTGGTATTGTGTTCTTAACTAAAAATTCCAACTATCCACTGCCATTATATAACAAAGCAATAGACTTTTGTATATTAGCCTTATATTCTGAAACCTTGCAATCATTGCTTACTAGTTCCAGAAGAGTTTTTGCTGACTCATTGAGATTTCCTACATATAGCATTCAGTCATGTGTATATACAGTTTTATTACTTCTTTCCCAATCTGTGCTTCTTTTATTGCTTTTTCTTCCTTATTACATTAACTATGTCTTCCAGGATAAAGTTGAAGGAGAGTAGTGAGAGGAAATATGCTTGCTTTTCCAAGTCTTCACAAGAGAGTATGTGACATATCTTTCCACAACTAAGAATGATGTTAGCTGTCGGGTTTTGTAGATGTTCTTTGTGAAGCTGACATTTTTATTCCTAGTTTGCTGAGACGTTTTTATCATGAATGGATGTTACATTTTGCTAAATGCTTTTTCAACATCTATTGATGTGATTATGTAATTTTTCATAGCCTACTAGTGTGACAGATTATATTAATTCATTTTTGAATGCTGAATCAGCCTTTCATACCCGGAATAAATTCCACTTGATTGTGGTATATAATTTTTTAACATATTTTATTTGGTACTAGGAGCATTCTGCCTCTGGGCTACATGCTCTGTTCTATTTTCTTTCTTTTGTTTTGAAGTAGGGTCTTACTAAGTTGCAGAGGGCCTCGCTAAGTTGCTGAAGCTAGTGGCAAACCTGTGATTCTCCTGTCTCGGTCTCCCAAGTACTAGGATTACAGGCATGTGCCACTAATTTGCTAACATTTGTTGAGGATTTCGGCATCTACATTCATAAGAGACATTAGTCTGTAGAATTCCTTTCTTGTTTTGGTTTGCTATTAAGGTGATCTGGCCTCACAATAAATGAAGAAGTATTCTCTGCTTCAATTTTTTCAAAGAGATTTCTCTATAAAACTGGTATAACTTCTTCCTTAAATATTGGAAGAATCAACACTTAAAACATAAAGCATTTAGGTTTTCAGATAGAAATGACAATAAAATGTTAATGCTCAAAATAGTTGTAGTTGCCTATTACATGCCTATAATCCAAGTACTTGAGAGGCCCAGCTTAGGAGGATTGCAGGTTCAAGGCCAGCCTCAGCAACTTGGCAAGACCCTGTTCCAAAATAAACAATTAAAAAAATAAACAATTATTTTTTTTAAAAAAAAGGGTTGGGAGTATAGCTCAAAGGTAAAATGCCAACACTCCTGGATTCAACCACCAGTACAAAAAATAAGAAAGAAAGAAAAGGAAATGAAGAACGGGCAACCTTAATATCTTCAAGGCACTAGTTCTAAAAAATAGTGTCAGTGTAGTTTGACAAACCTCTTATTAGTATCTTATTACATCTTTTTAAAAAAAGTATGCTTGAAGTTAAGAGAATTGTTTGTGGTCACATAGCTATGACAGATGGAAAATTCAGCCTTTTAACTCAAGTACATTTGACATTAGTTCTAGATTTTTTCATTCTTAAAACAAGCAAAAACCTGGGGTTAGGAACCAACAGAGATGTAAAATGAACGCAAAAGTAGGCACCCTGGCAATTTAATTTTAGGATGAAGATGCAACATGAAATATTGCAATAGTGTTTGTTCTTCACATTTTGAGAAGTACAGCACAGCAGTGAAGACTGCCAAGGTTTAAATCTTAATCCCATCCCTCGCTAGATGTGTGACTGGGACCATTTATCCCATGGGAGTTATGTTTCTTTCTCTAGCTTCGACCAAGACTCCTCCAGTTTATGGATCTGGTTCTCCAAGAAGAACGTCGCCACCGCGAGGGCCGCCGCCTCCGCCAGCAGCTGCAACTTGGGCGGCATCCTAATCGTTGCTCAGCAACCAGAGGCTCCACCCCCTCCTCCCATTGGTTCGTTTGTGCTCATTGGCCCCTCACATTTTTTTAAAGAAAGTTTTTATTTTTTTCTTATGCTGAATCAGCTTCCTGTGTCTTATACCCCAAAGGCCTGGGTTTTATCTTTGAGCAAAAGAAAAAAAAGTAACTTCTCTTCCAAGTGCCAACCTCAGGGATTTGAGGAGCTTCCCCGTCCATCTGTGTCTCCACGTGCGGGTTCCCCTCCACCACCCCAGCGTCACGTTGCGTCAACACCTGGCACCATCTTGCGTGGCCTGTCTTAAAAACGCTGAGTCCAGTTGGGCAGAGAATATTCCAAGCTGATGTCATAGCTCTGTTCTCCGAGGCCCTTACTGTGTTTCCAGATTCTCAACAGCTGAGACTTTTTCTATTGTGTCTGTCTTCTCTACTGGGATCTTATCAGCACCTGGTAAAGCGCGTTCTCTGTCTCTCTGTCTCTCTCTCTCTCTCCCCTCTCTCCCCCTCTCTTCTCTTCTCTTCTCTTCTCTTCTCTTCTCTTCTCTTCTCTTCTCTTCTCTTCTCTTCTCTTCTCTTCTCTTCTCTCTCTCTTTCCTCTCTCCTCTCTCCTCTCTCTCTCTCTCTCTCTCTCTCTCTCTCTCTCTCTCTCTCTCTCACGACTAAACCATATTGTAGGCATTTGTGACCATTCTTGCAAGACAGCGTCGGGCTGCAGCTGGCGTACACCAGCTTCTGGGGAATGATTATCGAATGGTGAGGAGTTCTGCCATCTGGTTGATAGACAAGGGACAGCTTGGAACCGGCCATGGTAGGAATACTTACATCAGGGAAGCTGGCAAATGCTACAAGTCAGGAGTTTGCTTTTCCTCCTCCCAGAGAGCTGGTTTATCGGCTCCCACTGCCTTCAGAGGACAAAGAACTCCAACCGCTTATTCTTGGAGATAAATGAAGAAGATATTCTGATCCCCCCCCCCCCCAACTCTTGCTCAGAGGGAAAAGGTCAACCATCCTTTTCTGTTCCCTGGAATACATATATTCCAGGAATAGAAGTATATATATATATATATTTTTCTCTAGAAAGAATAAAGAGTAGCTGGGCGTGGTGGTGCACGCTTGTAATCCCAGCATTCGGGAGGCTGAGACCGGAGGATCCGGGTTCATGGCCAGCCTCAGCTACCTAGTGAGGCACTCCGCAACTTAGTGAGACCCGGTTTCAAAATAAAGAATAAAAAATAGGGCTGGGGGTGTAGCTTGGAGGTAGAATGCCCCTGAGTTCAACCCCCAGTACCAAAAAAAAAAAAAAAAAAAAAAAAGAATAAAGAGTAGTGCTGGGTTAAAGATGGACAACTGGAAATAATCATAGCATTTCCAGGCACACATAGAGCAGAGTAAAGATGGTCTCCTTCCCTCCCTCCCTCAGAAGGCTCAGGCTCAGCCTGGAAATCTGGCTGAGAAAATAGAAGACTGTACCCTCCTTGGCAAAGAAACCCAGTTTTCACTGTCATCATTTAAGAAACTGCGGGGCAGGAATGGGAATCGCAGTTAACACTCACGTCTGGGTTTTTAAAAAGAACTTGCCATTTCGGGAGATGATAAAAAGCCTTAATCGCAACGGCTTGGCTGAATCTCTTAGCAGAGTTTAACTCGGCCAATCCCGAGATTAGGCGCAGGGTTTCTCAAGGAACAATTCCCACTTGGAGCATACCCGGGGTTCTGAAATTTCAGCCTGCCAAGGCTCATTGGTTCCTTGGGGGAGAACGATTCTCCCTTGAGGGTCTCTGGGGTTAATGTGGCTGAGATTGGCGGAGAGGCCCAACCTCACAAACCCTGTTTTTTTTTGTTTTCTTTGCAAAATATATTTAACTCCAGCAAACCTCAAGCCAAGCCCCTTGCAGATGGCAGACAGCTTAATTGCTGTGGCGAACTCGTCTGACGTTTTTTGGAAAAGGCTGGGTGCTACACGAAGCCACTGAGCCCAGAGAAAACAGATCTCAACCCACACAAAGACATGCACCAGGCTTAGCAGCTCCACTTGGCTGCCCGTCCCGTCCCGTCCCGTCCCGTCCAAGAGCACTGCCGTCTGTCTTCTTTGCTCAGGTGCTGTGGTACAGCTTGTGATCCGGCGTGTGTTATTTGGACAGCAAATCAAGAGAGGCCCGAGATGAAATGAATCAGCATCACTGTCTCTTCCTCGGCCTCATGTGACTTCCAGGACAGCAAAGGGCAGCAGCTGACTGTACTCATGTTATCTTTACCAGCTGACTGTACTCATGTTATCTTTACGCACTAAATGAGCGGGTAAGGCTTGCAGGTGCCTTGAGCCTCCGGCTTGACATACACCCTCAGTCCTCAGGGTGGCGCTGTTCGCATTTCGCCACAGGCGGCCATCACATCTTTCTTGGCGGTCATCCCTGTGCCGGGCTCCTTTCTCTGGGGGGCGACACATTTTCGTTCTTTGCATCTTTGCATAATAGAAAGGATATGGTCTGAGTGAATGGATCTCTGTGCCACAAAGAAGTTATGATCAGGGAGATATGAGGAAAGGATATTGTGCAGGAACATTGCAATGAGTCACCCTGGTTACCATGGCTGCCATGGCAACAGCAGAGTGAGAGGTAAGACCCCCCCCCCCTTTGCTCACTTCCAGGACCCAGGGTTCTGGAATTCGATGACCTTTTTGCAGCTGTGTTTATCAACACAAGCAAATGCATGGCAACATGGGAAGGGCCACGTCTGCACTTGGAACCGTGCCGTTGTAGCCAGCCGGTTGCCTGAACACATGTCTTGATGTCAAGAACCAGTTCTCAGCTGGCAATCGCTGGGGGCTGTGGTGGAAAACACAGTCCCGGGTCCCTCGTCCCCGAGACAGATTGATCAGTATTTGCCCAGACAGGTAATCTGCACTTAATTTATTTATTTTGTCACCTTTATTGGTGCCTCACGATGAAGTTCCGAGCGATAGCCATATGCATGCACACAGCACTTGTGTGATATCGAAGCCGGCATTGATAACTCTGGATACATGCACCGAGTCACGGAAATGGGAAGTGCTTCCTTCTGCAGACCCCCCTTCCCTACACCCCTCCATCGCTCCCCTGGGGTTTCTCCTCCTTTGTGAGGAGTCCCTTTTGTACCCTAATTTCTCCCTGGCTTCCACCTATGAAGGAAAACATGGGCGCCTTCATTTCTTGGTGACTGGCTATCTCCCCTAGCGGTGTTCTCCAATCTCATCCAATTTCCTGCAGTGATGTAATTGTGTTCTTCTTTCTGGCTACGTAAAATTCCACTGTGTGTATATCCCATAATTTGGTAATCCATTTATCTGTCGATGGACGCCTCGGTTGGCGCCATTATTTGGCTAGGTGAGCCGTGTTTGAGACGCGTATCCGAATGGTTCTGATGGAGGTGGCTGTCGGCAACACACGGACATCCTGGCGCTGTGCCTCATGACCCAGAGGGCAGGGAGCCCGGCTGTGTCCTACTAGCTGTGTGACCTTGAGCAAGTGCCTCTTCCGCTGAGCCATGCTTCCTGAATCCTGGCCAGGTGGCCATACTGTCCTGAATTTCGGGACTGTGTGGGTGTGTCACCCAGGCCTCTGGTTTACACTTCTCTTGCCCTCTTCCCTCCTGTCCAGAACCCCCGGAGCAGACGAGGCAGGTGCTGGGCGTCTTTTCTTTTCCTTTTTTTTTTTCTTTTTGTTTTTGCGGTATTGGGGATTGAACCCAGGGGTGTTCTACTTCCGAGCTCCACCCCCAGCCCTATTTTTCATTCTTTAATTTGAAACAGGGTCTCACTAAGTTGCAGAAGGCCTCACTAAGTAGCTGAGGCTGGCCATGAACTGTGATCCTCTGGTCTCAACCTCCCAAGCTAATTTTCTCTTATTGTAATAATTTGTGCATTATAAGCATACATCTTTGTTAGGTA
>PVLC010031955.1:0-18002 GCA_004027655.1 Graphiurus murinus | reverse complement strand
TTTTTGCGGTACTGGGGATTGAACTCAGGGGCATTCTACCTCCGAGCTACGCCCCCAGCCCTATTCTTTATTTTGAAACCGAGTCTCACTAAGTTGCGGAGTGCCTCATGAGGCAGCTGAGGCGGGCCGCGAACCCGGATCCTCTGGTCTCAGCCTCCCGAATGCTGGGATTACAAGCGTGCGCCACTACGCCCGGCAAAATTCACAATTTTAAATAAATATTTCAAAGTATACAATTGAGTGGTTTTAAAAATGTGTATTCACAATGACATACAATTGTTATTTTTTTTAATTCTAGAACATTCCCATCACCCCCCAAAATGAAACTGCATTCCTCCCAATTCTTTCCACCCTCATCCCTTGGGAACTTCTGTCCCTATGGTTTTGTTTATTCTGTAAATTTCATATAAATGGAATTGTATTATATGTGGCCTTTTGTATCTGGCTTCTTTCATTTAACATATGTTTTTAAGGTTTATTTGCATTATAGACATATCAACACTTCATCCCTTTTTATGACTGAATTCATTGTATGGATACATCACATTTTGTTTGTCCACTGATTTGTTGATAGATATTGGGGTTATTTCATTTTTTGGCTCTTATGAATTATGAATAATGATGCCATGAACATTTGTGCACAAGGTTTTTTGTTTTTTTGAAACAGGAGCATTTATCTCTGAGCTACGCCCCAGCCTTATTTTATTTTATTTTGAAACAGGTTCTCACTAGGTAGATAAGAATCTCACTACTTGATGAGGCTGTCCTCAAACCTGTGATCCTCTTGTCTCAGCCTACCAAGTACTGGGATTACAAGCGTGCGCCACCACACCAGGCTGTGCACAAGGTTTTGTAGGAATTTTTACAGTCTTATTTTTCCAAAGGTTGAGTAGGTACATATTTAACTAGAAAAGCCATTTCCCATGGTATTTGATGGGATTAAGAAAACAGTAAAGGTTACAAAATACGATACATATATAAAGATTCTTTTAGTACAAAGCAGTGTTAAAAGTTAACAACAAATAGTCTCTATTCATTAGTTTAAATCTTTACTATTTGTTTAGCTCTTTTAAGCAGTGTTCTTATCTTTTTCTCAGGCAGCTAGAGAGTTAATGTATCCTGTGAAATTCCAGAGAGACCAGGGGGAAGTAGACAAACTATCTGTCTTAAAGCCTTCCTTACTCATAGATAAAATAGTAGACCTAAGTCTTTTTGGCTTTTTTTTTGGGGGGGGGGTACTGGGGATTGAACTCAGGGGCATTCTATCTCTGAGTTACACCCCCAGCCCTATTTTTTTATTCTTTATTTTGAAACAGGTTCTCACTAAGTTGCGAAGTGCCTCACTAGGTAGCTGAGGCTGGCCGCGAACCCGGATCCTCAGGTCTCAGCCTCCCAAATGTTGGGATTACAAGCATGTGCCACCAGGCCCAGCTCTTTGGCTAATTTATTTTGTTTCTATACCTGTGTGCTGAGAGGGAACATAAGGCTGTTTAGTAACTAAGCTTGCAAAGCCCATATCTTGACTAATGTTTGTATGTGGTTAATGAATTTCTTATGGGTTGTCTTGAGGCACTGTTTTTTCAGCTAATATTGAGGAATCATAATCCGTCCAGCCATCTTGTGTTTCTAAGAAATTTTCCTATACAATTAATGTGAAAGCAAAACCCAAAGCACCCAAAATTTCCAGAATATAACATAATGCAAAGTGGGATATGCCACGCATTCCTTCTTTTGGAATCGTCTGCTTTGCAGGACTCCAGCGGACCGAGCCTTGCTCAAGATCCAGCTATTAAGGAGCAGTGGCAGGTGGTGCATACCTGTAATCCCCCAGCACTTGGGAGGCTGAGATAGGAAGATTGCAGGTTCAAGGCCAGCCTTAGCAACTTAGACCTTCAGAAACTTAGCAAGATCCTGTTTCTAAAAAAATAAAAAGGGAGCCGGGCGTGGTGGCGCACGCTTGTAATCCCAGCATTCGGGAGGCTGAGACCGGAGGATCCGGGTTCGCGGCCAGCCTCAGCTACCTAGTGAGGAACTCTGCAACTTAGTGAGACTCGGTTTCAAAATAAAGAATAAAAAATAGGGCTGGGGGTGTAGCACGGAGGTTGAATGCCCCTGAGTTCAATCCCCAGACCCGTAAAAAAAAATAAAATAAAAATAAAAAGGGATGGAGTATAGCTTGAAGGTAGAATACCCCTGGGTTCAATTCCCAGTACCAAATAATAACACTATTTATTATTATTAATAATAATTATACCTCTTGATATATTGATCTTTTTTATCTTCATATAACTTTTTTTATCCCCTTGTAATTATTTTTATCTCAAAATCTATTGTGTATGATATCAGCATGGCTACTCTGGTTCTTTTTGGTTGCTGTTTGCATAGAATATCTTTCCCCATACTTTTACTTTCAACTAATTCACTTGGGTCTTTAAATATAAAATGAGCTGTCTATCTCTCCTGTTTCCTGTCTCTCTCTTTCCAGCTTCTTGTCTCCTTCTTCATCTTCCTGTTTCTTTCTCCTTCTCTGGCTTCCTGTCTTTTTCTCATTCTTCAGCTTCCTATCTATCTCACTCTCTGGCTTTCTGTCTCCCTTTCTGGCTTCCTGTCTTGCTTTCTGGCTTCCTGTCTCCCTCTTAAACTTCCTTTCTCACTCTCACTCTCTCAGACTTCCTCTCTCTGGCTTCCTATCTCCCTCTCCCTCTCTTATCTTCCTGTCTCTCTGGCTTCTTGTCTCCCTTTCTCTGGCTTCCTGTCTCTCTTGTTTCTGCCTTCCCATCTTATTTTCACTCTCTGGCTTCTTGTTTTGCTCTCTGGTTTCTTGTTGGCCTTTCTAGATTCCTGTCTCCCTCTCCAGTTTCTTGTTTCCTCTCCTGTCCCCTCCCCTCCCTTCCCCTCCCCTTCCCTCTTCTCTCTCTCTCTCTCATTTCCTGTCTCTCTCTCACTCTCTGACTTCCTGTCTCACTTTCTGACTTCCTGTCTCCCTCTTTGACTTCCTGTTTCCCTCTCTGGATTCCTATCTCCATTTATGACTTCCTATCTCCCTCTATGGTTTCCTGTCTTCCTCCTTCTCTCTCTCTCTCTCTCTCTCTGGCTTCCTCTCTCCCTATCTCCCTCTCCCTCTATTTCCTCTCTCCCTCTCTGGCTTCCTGTGGCCTCTCTAATGTCCTGTTTCATTTCCCCCCTCTGTCTTCCTGTCTTCCTCTCTGGCTTCCTGGATCCTTCATCTTCCTATGGTCCTCTCTGACTTCCTGCCTCTTGTCTCCCTCTATGGTTTCCTATCTCCATCTTCATCTTCCTGTCTCTCTCTCTGACTTCTTGTCTCCCTCTCTACTTTCCTGTCTCCCTCTCCCTCGCCAGCATTCTATCTCCATCTCCAGCTTCCTGGCTCCTCTCTGGTTCTGGTCTCCCTCTAGAGCTTCCTGTCTCCCTCTATGGCTTTCTAGCTCCCTATTCATCTTCCTGTCTCTCTCTGGCTTCCTGTCCCACTCTCCCTCTCTAGATTCCTGCTTCTGGTCTCCCTTTATGGTTTCCTATCTCCTCTTCATCTTCCTGTTTCTCTCTCAGGCTATCTGTCTCCCTCTCCAGCTCCAGTTTTTTTTTTTGTTTGTTTGTTTTTTTTTTGTCTCATTTTTCCTCTCTGGTCTCCTGTCTCCTCCAGCTTCCTGTCTCTTCCCTAGGATTTCCTGTCTCCCTCTATGGTTTCCCTTCTCCCTCTTCTTATTCCTGTCTCCTTCTTTGTTTTCCTTTCTCCCTCTCCAGTTCCTGTCTCATTCTCCCTCTCTGATTTCCTGCTTCTTGTCTCCCTCTATGGTTCTCTGTTTCTGTTTTCATCTTCCTGTCTTCCTCTCACTCTGATTTCCCATCTCTCTCTCCAGTTTCCTGCCTCCCTCTTTGGCTTCCTGTCTCTCCCTCTGGCTCCTGTCTTCTCCCCCAGCTTCCTGTCTTCCTCTCTGGCTTCCTGGTTCACTTTATGGTTTCTTGTCTCCCTCTTCATTCTGTCTCCCTCTCTAGTTTCCTGCTTAAAAAAAAAAAAAAAAAAAAGCTTTTAATACAAAACGAAGCTGGGTGGGGTGGTACACACCTCTAATTCCAGTACGTGGGAAGCTGAGACAAAAGGATTGAGGGTTCAAGTACAGCCTCAGAAAGTAATGAGACTCTCATCAACCTAGCAAGACCCTGTTTCAAAATAGAAAATAAAATAAAATAGGGCTGGGGGTGTAGCTTGGAGATAGAATGCCCGTGGGTTCAATCCCCAGTACTATAAATAAAGAAATATAAAATGAATCTCTTTGACAAAACATATAGGTGGATCATGTGTTTCATGTATTCTACCAATCTCTATCTTTTAATTAGTTTAACCCACTTATATTTAGTATAATTATTGATTTGGAAGGACTTCTGCCATTTTGCTATTTGCTGTCTATAGCTTTTACCTTCCTCCCCTTGATTCCTCCAATAATGTCTATTTGTGCTAAATAAATAGTTTCTATTGTAACATTTTCATTCTTTTGTCACTTATTTATATATTTTGAGTTATCTTCTTAGTGGTTGCCCTGGGGATTAACATTAGCATCGTAATTTTTAACAATTTAGTTCAAATTAATTCCAACTTAATTTTAACATTTTATTCCAATATAATTATTTCCCTCTCCCCATGCTGTTTTTGTCACAAACTACACCTTTATTCATTGTATGTCTATCAACATAGTCATAACTATTTTTAATGAAATTGTCTTTTAAATAAGATAGGAAGAGAGGTTGTGAGCAAAAATATATTAACACTTATTTATATTTAACTATACTTACCTTTATAGGTGTTCTTTCTTTTTCTCATGTAGTTTTATGAGGATTGGTTTAACTGATTCCATTTTGTTCTAAACTGATCTTTGCCCTATTTAGTTGAAGTAACTTAGAACAAGTGAAAATTCCCCAACTGTTCCATAACCGCCCAGCAAACCAGCTCTAATTAACCAAAACGAACCCCATGGAAAGCTCCACCTGCATCCTGTTCTGCAAGCTGAACATTTCCCTACCCCAGGACCGAAAAACCTGCCGCTTCTTTTGAGATGGCCAATTCCCTTACTCCCAACACCTGTGATTCCCCTTATGGTTTTAGCCTATAAAAGAACCCTTCTCTCTCGAGGAGCCGGGACTACTGCTGTTATAGCGGAGGACTGCCCTCTGCTCTGTAGTAGCTCGGCCTCCAGCCCGTTAATAAACTCCCTCTTTGTGTTTTACATTGGCTGTATGAGTGACTCCTGGGCTGGGTACGGGAGACCCCGAAAATGAAGCATTTCAGTTTCAAGTTATCCTCTAGTTCCTTTAGCCCAAAGGACTCTCTTCAGCATTTCTTGTAGTATAGGTCTACACTTTCTCAGGTTTTTGCTCTCAGTTTTTATAATTTTGTTGGACATAGAATTCTTGAATGACAGTTGGTTTTCTCTTAGCACTTTTCTTCCAACTTTTTTGACCTCCATAGTTCATGATGAGAAATTTACTGTTAATCTTATTGAGGATTCCTTGTGCACAGTAAGTGGTGTCTCTCTTGCACTTTCAAAATTCTTTCTTTGACATTCAACCATTTTGTTATGTTACATCTTAGGGCAGCTTTTTTTCATTTCATCCTACTTTTTGTTCACTATTTCTTCAAATATTTATTCTTCTCTTTTCTCTCACTCCTTTCTTAACACTCCTATTATATGTATGTTGGTATGTTCGCATATATAAAGGCACCCCATAGGTTCTTTTTTCTTAATTTTTAAAAAAAATCCTCAAAGTCTAGTCCTTAGGCCAGAAACATCAGTATTTCCTGGCAAGTTGTTAGTAATGTAAATTCTCAGGCTCTGCCTCAGACATACTAAAGAAACTCTGGGTATGAAATCCAGCAATCTATATTTTAACAAGCCTTACAGGTAATTTTGATACATGCTAAAATTTGAGAATCTATGATTTTGACACTTTTGATTTTACTGATTTAGTCTAGTCATGTATCTTTCAATTAATTGATTAAGTAATTAATTCTAGTCATACTTAAAAAAAATTCTACTTGGTGCTAAGCACTTGGGGATACAATGATAAGATACTACTTATGACCTAAATGATAGGATATAGACCTGCCCTCATGGGATCACAAAGTGTTGTCAGAGGGGCTACCACAGGAACACATTATAAGAGTACATGTGCAAAATATAGTTGTGAATATTAGTTGTGGGGCTCACAGGAGGAGCACTGAACACAGAAATTTATCCTAAAACTGTAGCAGTATTAGTTCCAGACTGAGGTGGGAAAATGCCCTAGGATCCATGATGGTTTGAACAAATGAGATGATGAAATAGCAGGGTGTGTGGAAGTATGGTCTTGAGCAACTTTCTCTGTGGACTGGGAAGAATTTATTTCTACTCTAGCCCCCAAATCCAATGGCCTGTGGTTGAGCCAAGCAGACATTTATTCTTATTTTATTTATTTTGGTTCTGGGGATTGAACTCAGGAGCATTCCACCTCTGAGCTATATATACCTCCACCCCTCTTTGCTGTTTATTTTGAAACGGTATTGCTAAATTGCTGAGGGTCTCATTGAGTTGCTGAGATTGGGCTCCAATCTTCTATCCTTCTGTGTCAGCCTAACAAGTAGTGGGATTACAAGCGTGCACCACCAATATTTGTGGAAGTGATTACAAGGTAAGGTATATGTCATTTATCACTTAGTGTGAAAAAAAGAATCTATGAAAGGATTTTAAATTATAATGGACACAATGGACATGCCAAGTATAAGCAAAGATCGACAGAATTTGTATCATAAACCTCTATTCACTTTGTGTGTGTGTGTGTATGGTACTGGGGATTGAACCCCAGGGCATTTTCCCTGTGAGATACACCCCCCAGCCCTATTTTATTTTTTATTTTGAGACAGAGTACTACTAAATTGCAGAGGGCTCCACTAAATTGCTGAGGCTCACCCTGCACCTGTAATCCTCTTGTCTTAGCCTCCCAAGTACTAGGATTACAGGCGAGCATTACCACACCCAGCTCTATTTACTTAGAATCTAACTTTTGAGTTACTTTGTGTAAGGAACTAAAGAGATCATGTATTTAAAACCCTTAGCAGGGAGCCTTACTCTCAGGCCGCAAATAATCTCATACAAGATGTTTTGTGGAATGGTGACCTAAAACTACTCAGGGATATATAGTTACACTGTATCTAAACTGAAACAATATAAATGTACTACAGTGAATCTTTTTCAATTATTTATTACTGGGTAAAAACCCACCCCAAAGCCATAACTTAAAACAGTAACAATGATTTATTTAGTTTATGGATAGGCAATTTGGGCAGGCTCAATAGGGATAACTCATCTGTGCTCCAGATGGCATCTGCTAGGTTGGCTCCAAGACTGGACTGAGGCTGGCTGGGGAATGGAATCATCCAAGGCCTTGCTCATTACCCTTTCTGGCAATGTGAACTGAAGCAGCTAGCACTCTCTCTGTGTGTGGTCTCTCGAGCCTGACAGCTTCATTGCAGCCACATTTCTGCTAGAATTCGTATTGAAGGCTGAGGGATCTAGACAGATAGATGGAGTTTTTTTTTTTTTTTTTAATTTTGGTTCTACCATTTACTAGCTATGCCACTTTAAGCAAATCATGTATTCTTTCTGAATCTCAGTTCTCACGTTTTAAGCCAGGATTTATTTTGGAGTTGCTCAGTAGAAGATCCTGAGGAAAGAATTTGATTGTAAGTCATTTACTTAGGACTTAATCCCTGGACGTATCAGAAGGGAGTTGGGAAGTGACACAGGGAAAGGAAAGAAGCAGTAAAATGCACTTAACCAAGCCACTTATCAATGTGGGCAACTGGAGCTTAAAGTTACTGTGAACCCTCAGGAAACACTGCAGATTCTGTATCTCAGAGCTATCTCACCAAAGGGTTAAGGGAGATGGGGTATTTGCAATATCAATTCCAGTGAGTCACTAGTTGAAGACTATTGGGGCATTAATTCTGCTGAGTTCCACACGGATGGGTAAAATCCTGCAGAGACGATAAAAGAAAACTGAGATGTCTGTACTTAGTAAGAAGGATATGAACAGGCCAGCTACAGGGGACAACAGCTGTTTCTTGAGGCTGTTTAATTTAAATGAGAGGGCATGAAAAAAAAAAAAAAAAGCCTGGTGTGATAGCTTCTCCCCTTGCTTTCGTATTTCCCACAATGGCATTAAGGAGAAACCCTCAGGGGTCCTGGAGCTTTCCCAAAGCCTCCCACATGACCACTGTCAGCTCCCTAAAAGGCAATCTCAAGAAATGGCACTAATATAAATAGGTTACCCAGCTCTCTCAATGGACTTCAGGGCTGATTCTGTGACGTTCTATCAACATCTCTGCTAACCTGCTACTGTTTAGGAGGAACCTGGTAGTTCCTCATTTATCTGCTTAAGGCTGGTTTTATCCCTTATTCTTACTCCAGCTTCCTTCCCTTTCAGACACTCCCTTGCCCATTCCTATTCCTATCCTGTGTTCTGGAACTCAAAAGGTCCAGTGATATGTCCAGGAATGGCTGCAAACCTATGTTATTATGATATCGGACTCCTAAGTGTGTAGTCATTTGATAGTTAGCTGTGCACCTTTGGAGGTTTCTAGGTAGAGGAGTGAAGTATTCCAATATTCAGGAGGATTTTGGTGTGCAGGATTGAAGTGTGTGTGTGTGTGTGTGTGTGTGTGTGTGTGTGTGTGTGTTGAACTCAGAGGCATTCTACCTTTGAACTACACCCTATTATATTTTTTATTTTGAAATATGGCCTCGCTAATTTGCTGAGGCTGGTCGCGAACTTGTGATTCTGTCTGGACCTCCAATTTACTGGGATTACAAACATGTGCCACCACGTCCGGCGTGTGTGTGTGTGTGTGTGTGTGTGTGTGTGTGTGTGTGTGTATTGAAGTTATTACAACAATCCGGATATTTTAAAACATGCGAGGGGATGGGCCTGTTTCATTTGGCATGAAATGTGCAGCAAATATAAGCGAAAGGACCAACGAGAAAGGACCAAAGGGAGTATCTGATAATAAAATAAGCAATGACTTGGTGCCCTCCCCGTGTGTGCGACGTGAGACACTCCCTCACAGAGTTACAACAGGGGCGAAAGGATCAGCTTGGAGGCAAGCTTAGCACCGGCCAGACAACAGGGTTAGCGCGCCAACCCTGTTTTCTCATCTACTTGGGATAAGGCTGAGGATATACCATCCTCGCTTCAGAGTGGCTGTAAGTAGAGATGCCAAGCATCTGCACGAAGTAGGCGTCCTACCGAAGTCCTCTCCTCTGCGCCCCGGGAAACCCAGGGTAGACTGACCAACCCGCGCCGCCCGCGCCTCTGTTTCCAGGCAGCGGGTCCGCGCTCCCTCCCGCCGCTCACTGTTGCCGGGGCCTGGGCACCGCCCGCTCCACTACGGGCCAATGGCAGCGCCGTGTGGGCACCGCCCAGCTTTAGCGCGGGCCAATGGCGGCGCGCAACGGGCACCGCCCTGATCCTTCACGGACCAATAGCATCCTGGCCCGGGGCAGGGGCCGCCCCCGGTCGGGCGGGGAGGCAGGGAGGTGGCCACTAGCTCCGCCCCGCTCCCCTCTGACCCGGTGTCTAGTCTCTCCGTCTTCCTGTTCCAAACCACGTGGACGCGCTGGGGGCTGCGGGGTTGCTGGGCTGAGGGAGGTAGCCAGGGCCGCCGCCACCACTGTCGTCGCGGTCGCGACCCCTGCGCTCATCCCAAGTCGCCGCGCTCGGGCCGCCCGCGCCTCTGCGGAGAGTGCGCACATGGCGACCCAGGCGCACTCCCTCAGCTACTCGGGGTGCAACTTCTTGCGCCAGCGTCTGGTCCTGTCCACCCTGAGCGGGCGACCGGTCAAAATCCGAAGGATTCGGGCCAGAGACGACAACCCGGGCCTCCGAGGTAACTTGCAGCGGGCGGCGGGCGGCACGCAGGGGGCAGAGGGAAGCAGGAGCTGATTCCCTGGGGGTTGGCGCGCTGGGGGCGTCGGGGTCCCACGGGCGTGTGGCGCGTCGCCCCCACGGCGCGTGCGGCGGGAGCTGTGGCGGAGGCGGGGTCGCGCCCGAAGGAGTGCGCTCTTCTGTGCGCAGCGCTCAGCGTCTCCAGGGCGCTAGTAGTAAACAGCTACACGTTTTCCAGCATTACGTGTTGCTTTAAATCACAGATATCGCCTTCTTTCCCTTCAGTCACTCTTTTTCTAGCCCTGAACCTCTCAAAGGAGAAAAACAGTTTGTTGGACTGAAATGGGGTGAGTGAGCCAATGGGGAAACGTTTGCAGAGAAAAGTACCACTGGTTGGTTCCTTGCTCAGTCCCAAAGCAGATCTCAAAAGCAGTTGCCCTCCTTGCACCCGGGCTGTCCATTTCGCCATTATTTTGCGGCTGTCCTCACACTTCTCCTTGGGTGTGGATTAAGTAATTTTTAAAAATGCTGTTTGTTTTCATCTGTGACTGTGATTGATGTGTGCAAGATAGGAGCTTTGAGATAGATTTTTAAACAGAGGCCTAATTGTCTTGACTTCAAAAGAGGATTGGTGACAAGTGGTAAACTACAGGCTTCTAAGCTCATATTTTGTCCCACAAATGTAGATAGATAGGTTAAAAGTGAGACTATGTAAACACATCACGTTGAATGGCTTCTGTTTTCAACTGGTACCCTGAAATAAGATATGCGCTTAAAAGAGTCTGGCTGATTATTCCAAATTGGGAGGATCAGGTAAAGAAAAAGAGGAAAAATCTACCTGTAAATTCAAAGGGAGAGGGTTTGTGGTTAGTCCTGCAAGCTTCCTGGGTCATGTTGTGTTTAATTTTGTACTAGCTCCTGTATTAGGTGGTCAGCCCATTTCATTATCTGTCTGAATGCATTTCTTTTGGATAGTTATATTTCTGCTTCTCTTGAATGATGATGAGGGGGTGCAATGTCAGTGATGGAGCTAGAAGGTTAGGAGGGAAAGAACCAGAAGGCCTCATGTGAGAAACCTGGTGTCAGTAGGAAAAACTTGCTTACATTGTTTCTGTCCTTCCTCTACTGCTCCAAGACCCTGAGAAAATTGAGAAACCACTAAATTGTTTATGCTAGGGCTTTCCCCCTCAACATCTATTCCCCTTAATTTAAGCCTGTCCCTTGGGAGAAATGATTGCTTGATTGTTCTGCTCTTTGGCATTCTTCAGCCCCAGATGAGCCTGGAGACCTTGCCCCTAGCTAGATATGATAGGAAAGGCTTCTACTTTCTGTGAACATTGGGTATAGTCTTCTTTTTTTTTTTTTTATTTTATTTTAAAAAGAGGAATGGAGCCAGGCATGATGGTGCACACTTGTAATCCCAATACTTGGGAGGCTGAAATTGGAGGATCCGGGTTTGGGGCCAGCCTCAGCTACTTAGTGAGGCCCTCTGCAACTTAATGAGACCCTGTTTCAAAATAAAGAATAAAAATAGGACTAGGGGTGTAGCTCGGAGGTAGAATGCCCCTGTACCAAATCCCCAGCACCAAAAAAAAAAAAAAAAATAAACAAATAAATAAATAAATAAAAGAGGAATAGAAATATTTTAACCTGGAGACCTGGGATTATTACAGAAATAGTGCCTATAAGATACAATCCAGAATTTGTCTCTTGATAGGTGGCCCTCCAGTCTAATATTTAATGTCCCAAAGGATGCTTCCCTTTCTCCTCTCTGCACTGTTTTTGGACATCTCTTCAGTGCTACACACATATGAGCTCCTATTTCTTCCAAGAACAGAACTTGGCCACTTGTCATTTGCTGGAAAGGGTGCCAAACTCTGGTACCTGGGGTGGATGGTACTAGTTGGCAGCAGATATGTTGATATTTTATGGGGAGCATTACTGTAGAGCATTATTTACCTTACTCTATTAATATACCAGGGGGAAACAAAGAGACCCCTAGTTTAGACTTCCTTCTGCTGGCTCCTGGGCCTTAGAAACTTATATGGCTCATAGATGGATGTTTGTCTGCTTAATTTCTTGTAGAAGGAACTGAGATACGCATATATACATGCACTTATAGATGTACCTGTATACATGTAAATACACATGTAAGAGTATATGAGTATAAACATACACACATATACATACATACATATAGCTCTTGACACATGATGTGTGGTCATAATCAAGCCAGTTCTTTATAGCTTTGTTGAAGATGTAGCTAACAGTCTGTGTTGCCATTTATCTATCTCTTTCTGTCTCTTCCTGACTCAGGTTATAGAAGTGGAAAAAAACCCAGAGGATATACAGTAAAATCTTCAGATGAAATGCAGGAATCCTAATCTCCCAAAAGTTCTTGTCTTACAATCCCTCAGGCTTTGGAGGATGGTATGGGAGGACTTCTGTCTCTGGGCCACTCATTCAGAAAAAATTTATGAGCCTCATTATGTGCAAGGCTTTGTGAGGGGTATAAATGTAAGCTGGTTGCCCCCACCCTCAAGGAGCTTGCCATCTAAGCAGAAAGAGCTTGAGTAACTTGAGGTAGGAAGAGCTGAGGGTTGCCAGGGGGCTCGCCAGGGTTCAGAGCAGAGATTTCCCTGGAAGTTTCTGGATCTACTGTTCTGACAGATAGGATGGAGATAGTAGTTGTGAGAATCATTGTTCTTAAGTAAAAAAGTTCTTTAATTTATTTTACTGAGGCAGAAGCTTTAATTGTCATGGTCATAGTAGTTTGGTGGTTAAGATCTTAGACTTAGTGTTAAACCTTAGTTTGAATCTTAGTTTGACTCTTGCTGTTAACTCTTGGACCTTGGGGAAGTTTGTTAACATTTCTTTTTCCCCTTTTTTTTTTGGTGGAACTGGGGAAGTGTGTGCCATCACGTCTAGCTCATTTTGTTAACATTTCTGAACCTCAATTTTTTCATCTGCAAAGTAGGGTCAGTACTATTTCCTACTTAATAGGATTAGTGGGAGGACTGAATAATACTTAAGACTGCAGTGAAGCCAGGCATGGTGGCTTATACCTGTAATCCCAGTACCTGGGAGGCTGAGATAGGAGGATAGTAGTTTGAGGCCAGCCTCAGCAACTTAGTGAGGCCCTTAATCAACTTAGTGAGAACCTCCCCTGAGTAACAGTTGAAAAGAGAATGCAGCTACCTCCATATTGGAAGGCCTGTTTCCCCCAGATGCATAATAAACTTGGGTACATCTCATCGAGAGAATAAAGCACCTCCCATGTACCTTTGTCTCTGGATCTCTTGAGGGCTGTGACTTGCAGAGTTCAGGTGACTTAACAATTTCTGTGAGGTCTATATGGAAAAGAATTCCATGAGAAAGATCATAGTAGAAATGATGGACTTGGGCAAGGGCACTAGTTTAGGAGTTAGGAGATAGGACTGCTTCTACCCAGGAGGTCAAATGACTGAGCCTTGGAGTCTTCCCCTGAGAAATTAGAGGAGTTATTTTTTTCCCATAGGAGTATTACACATGTCTTAAGTAGGTAAGATTCTGAAAAGGGAGGGCTAAGTACAGTTTTAATTAAAAGAATCCTTTAAAATGTGCTGAGGAAACATACTGTAGAGAGATTCTTTGAAAAGTAAAACATCTTTTGGGTAACTGATGTATTATTTTGAGGATAAATTTGGTTGTCCATAAATTGGATCTTCTAAAAGAATGGTGTATCTGTAATTTTTTCTCAAGCATGGTCTGGGACTCAGGATTGTTGATAGACAACTGGATTGGGGAGGGGGCTCGATGACTATTAATGATAAGTATAGGTGAAATATTACCCTTTTGATTAGGAACCTACCCTTTTGTTCTTCTATGGGTTGTCGAAATGTGCTCTCAAGTGATGATTTTTGGCTTCCCCAAACAATACTTATAAAGACAATTGCCAAGAATCCTGATGGCCTATTTTCATATCTGTTGTTGCTTGGAAGCTGTAAAATGCTTCCACATGGAAGTAGCTCCCATATCTTTTTAAAAGCTAAACTTTTTATTTTGAGATAATTGTAGATTGACATGCAGTTTTAATAATTGACACAGGGGGATGCTATCTGTACTTTATCTGTTTTTCCCCATTGAGAACATCTGGAAAACCATGATATCTACAATATTTTCACTGATGCAGTGAAGATGGAGAACACAAGGATTCCTTATTGCCCTTTGTGGCTGCTCCCACTGTCTTCCTTCCCCCACTGTTTCAGTCAGCACACTCATTGCTGTGATCTGAACACCTGCCACGAGACACTTAGGAAGAAGAGCTGATTTGCTTACAGATCTGGAGAGGTTCAGAGGTCTTAGTCCATTTGGGGTCTGCTTCTGCCCAGCTGTACTTTCTCAGAGTATGCTGGCCTGGAGCAGAGAGCAAGGGAAGCCACCAAGATACACATTTACTGTCCTCAAGGCCACACCCCCAGGGATCCATCTCCAGCCCTGCCTTACCTTTGGAGACCACATCCCCAGGGACCCGCCTCCTTGGGAGCATGAGGTCCCAGGGACATTTTGCTTTCAAACAGTAACACCTGCCCTTTCCTTAACTGTTGAAAACCACTAATCTGTTCTCTACTTCTATAATTATTTCATCTGAAAAATATTTTATAATGGAATTAAATAGTATGAGACGTTTTGGGATTGCTTTTTTCTTAGCATGATTATCTGGAGATTTATCCAAGTTTTTGTTTCTATCAAGTTTGTTCCTTTTTATTGCTGAGCAAGTAGTATACAATGGTATGAAAATATGAGGGTTTTTTGTTTGTTTGTTTGCCTGCTTGTTTTTTTTACCATTAACCTGTTGAAGGAAATCTATCATTTTTCTTTTCTTTTTATTAGGGAGGGGTAACTGGGGATTGAACCCAGGGGCATACTACCTCTGAGCTACCTCTTACCCTTTTTTATTTTTTATGTTGAAACAGGATTTTGCCAGGTTACTGTGTGCTGCCCTCAAACTTGCAACCCTCCTGTCTTACCCTCCCTCAAGTTTTGTTTTTTTGCCTGTGAGTGTGTACTGGGATTGAACCCAGCGCCTTGCCCAAGCTAGGCATGTGCTCTGCCACTGATCTACTCCTCCAGGCCTGAGTTTTGAGTGTTCTTTATTTATTCTGTTTCTTCAACAGGTAAGTGGTTTGCTGATATTTTCTCCCACTCTATACCTTGTGTTCTCAGTCTCTTGGGGAAAAGATTTAATCATGATGAAGTAGAATTTATCAGCTTTTCCATTTAAGATCTCTGCCTAGCTCTAGATCCTGAAGATTTTCTACCTGTTGAGCATTCTTTATTTGAAAATCTGAAGTCCTCCATAAACTGAAACTTTTTGTGTGTTGGCACTTCCATAAGTAGAAAATTCTAAGCCGGGTGTGGTGTCTCATGCAAGTAATCCTAGTACTTGGAAGGCTGAGACAGGAGGATTGCAAGTTTGAAGACAGTCTTGCAAATAGTGAGACTCTCAGCAACCTAACAAGACCCTGTTTCAAAATAACAATAAAATATGGCTAGGGGTATAGCTCAGAGGTAGAATACCCCTGGGTTCAATCCCCAGAATCACCAAAAAAAAAAAAAAAAAAAAAGTTCTACATTTGACCTCATATGCGCATATGTCAAAAACACAAGTGCTCTGAAAATATTGTATAAAATTCCTTTAAGCTATGCATACAAGGTATGTGTAGAACAGAGATGAATTTTGTTTAGACTTGGGTCCTATCCCCAAGGTATCTCATTATGCATATGAAATATTCCAGAATCCAAAAATATCCAGTCCCAAGCATTTTGAATAACCTATTTGAATAAACCTGTTTGATTATTTTCCTAGAAGTTTGATAATTTACATTCAAGTTAATTTTTGTATAATATATAAGAATTATTAGGTCGAAGTTAATTTTCCTCCATGTATTTCTCATTCCAGCACTATTGAAGTGGCAATCTTCTATTTAATTGCTTTTGAATGTTTGTAACGAGTCTGCATATTTGTAGGCCTCTTTCTGGGCTTTCCATTCTGTTTCATTGATCCACGTGTCTAGCCCTTTGTTAGTACTACTCATCTTGGTTATTGTGGCTACATAATCATATTCATATAGACTGATTCCTCCAACTTAATTTTTATTTTAAAATTTATTTTATGTATTCTAGGTCCATGTAAATTGTCCTTTTATGAAGTACATTTTGTTTTATGTTTTTTATGTGGTACTGGGGATTGAACCCATGGGCATTCTACCTCTGAGCTATACCCCCAGCCCTATTTTTTTATTCTTTGTTTTGAAACAGGGTCTCACTAAGTTGTGGAGGGCCTCGCTAAGTAGCTGAGGCTGGCCGTGAACCTGCGATCCTCCTGTCTTAGCCTCCCAAGTACTGGGATTACAAGCGTGTGTCACCACGCCCAGCTTATGATGTACATTTTAGATTAATCTTATCTACAAAAAGATCTTTTTGGGGTTTTGATAAGAACTATATTAAACCTAAATGTTAGTTTGGAGATAATTGATTTAAAAAATTTTTATCGGTCCATTATAGTGGTGCATGGTAGTGGGATCCTTTGTGATGTATTTGTTCATGTACATAGCATAATTTGGTCAGTTCATTCTCCACCACCTCTCCTTTCCCTTCCCTTCTTCCTCTTCTGGTCTCCCTTCTATTTGTCATGAGATCACCCGTCTCCTTTTTTTTTTTTCTTTTTTCTCTCTGGCTTCTTTCTACATACTGGAGAAAACACATGACCTTTGACTTTCTGAGTCTGACTTATTTTGTTTAACATGATGCTCCCCAGTTCCATCCATTTTCCTGCAAATGACATAATTCTGTTCTTTTTGTAGCTCAGTAAAACCCCATATACCACATTTTCTTTATCCATTCATTCGTTAATGGACACCTACTCTGGTTCCCTAACTAATATTCACTATTGTGAATTACGCTGCTATAAATATGGTATGCACGATTGCTATAGTTTTTTAAAATTTAGTTCTTTTGGAGTTGTATAGTTGGGTCATATGGTGGCTCTATTCCTAGTCTTTTGGGAAACCTCCACACTGTTCTCCATAATATTTGTACAAATTTGCAATCCCACCAGTAGTGTATAAGTGTTTATTTCCTTCCATATTCTCACCAGCATTTATTAACATTTGTATCTTTTTTTTTTTTTGGTACTGGGGATTGAACCCATGGGCATTCTACCTCTGAGCTACTCCCCCAACCCTTTTTATTTTGAAATAGGGTCTTAAAAGTTGCTGAGTGTATTGCTAAATTGCTGAGACTGGCCTCTTGTCTCAGCCTCCCAGATTCTGGGATTATAGGTGTGCACCACTGTGCCTGGCTTATTATTTGTATTCACACACACACGGTATTGAACCCTGGGACATTCTGTCTCTGACCTATACCTCCAGCCCTACTTTATTATTTTTTTTTTATTTTGAAATAGGGTCTAAGTTGCAGAGGACCTTGCCAAGTTGCTGAGGCTGTCCTCGAATTTGTGATTCTCCTGTCTCAGCCTCCGAAGTACTGAGATTACAGACATACACCACCATTCGTAGCTCTTTTATTCTTCTGCATGAATTTTAAGACTTTTTTTCCCTAGTTCTATAAAAAGAATGTCAGTGGTATTTTGATGGGGATTGTATTTAATCTGTAGATCACTGTTGGTAATATGATTATTTTAACAATATTAATTCTGCCTGTCTAAGAACATGAGAGGACTTTCCTTCTACTAATGTCTTTGATTTTTTTTAATTCATTGTTTTATAGAGATCTTTTACCTCCTTGGTTAGACTTATTCCTAGGCTTTTTTTTTTTTTTCAGATTTCTGTGAATGGAATTGTTTTCCTGTTTTTTTAAGCAGATTTTCATATCAGTGTATAGAAAAGCTATTGTTTTTTGTATGTTGATTTTGTATCCTGCTAATTTGCTTAATTTATTAGTTCTAGTTATCTTTAGGTGGAGTTTTTGTATATTCTAAGTATAGGATCATATCATCTACAAACAGATAATTTGACTTCTTCATTTCTTATTTTGTATTTCTTTTACTTCCTTTTTTAATCTAATTG
>PVLC010031954.1:0-18474 GCA_004027655.1 Graphiurus murinus | reverse complement strand
TAACCTTTGTGTTGTGAACCCAGCACCCCGGGTTGTAGTTCACTTACGGATACATGGCTAGACTGCTTCAGACTCTGTTGTGCCTTCGCTCTCTTTTCCACCTCTGGGGCGGAGCTCAGAGGCCGACCCACGGGAGCTCGCGCTGGTCTTTCCACTGGTTCCGGGCAGTATAGATGGTTCGGTGTTATCCGCCTAGGTAGTGCGTGGAGACACAGGGGTCCCCACCCCACGCCTGGGCTTTTAGCTATGCCCGCTGTGGATTTTGCAGCTCACAGCATCAGGCTGATCTCCGTTGCTTCAGATCCCCTCTCGGTGGCCTAGCTGCTCGGTGGCGCGACTCCGGGGGCGCAGAGCGCCAGATCCCGTCTCGGGGCCTGGCTCCTCTGGGGCGCAGCTCTGGGGTGCAGGGTACCGGGGTGCAGGGCGCCAGATACCGTCTCAGGGCCTGGCTCTTCGGCGGCGCAGTTCGGGGCGCTTGGCACCGGGGTGTAGGGCGCTGGATGCCGTCTCAGGGCCTGGCTCCTCGGCGGCGCAGCTCAGGGCACAGGGCACTGGGGCGCAAGGCGCTGGATGCCGTCTCTGGGCCTGGCTCCTCAGTGGCGCAGCTCGGGGCGCAGGGCACCGGGGCGCAGGGGGCCGGATGCTGTTTCAGGGCCTGGCTCCTCGGCGGTGCAGCTCCAGGCGCGGGGCTCCGGTGCACAGGGCGCCGGGCACCGTCGTCTCGGGGACTAGCTCCTCCGCGGCACGGCTCTGGCTCTTGGGTGCAGGGCACAGGAGCGCAGGGCGCCAGATCCCCTCTGAGTGGCCTAGCTCCTCCGCGGCGCAGCTCTGGGGCGCAGGGCACCGGGGGGTAGGGCGCCGGGTACCGTCTTGGGGACTAGCTCCTCCTCGGGGCCCAAGGCACCGGGGCGCGGGATGCCAGATCTCGACTCGGTAGCCTAGCTCCTTGGCGGTGCAGCGCTAGGGCGCAGAGCCCAGAGGTGGTTTCTATTGCAGTCTTTAATTAATTTATTGACTCTTTCATTTTGCTCAAAGCCTCTTTTTGGTTCTTACTTAGAGTCTCAGTTTCACTATTGACAATGCTCTTTCATTTCTTGTACATTTTCTCTGAGACCTTTGATCATATTGAAGATCAAAATTTGGAATTCTCCTTCTGGCATTTCCTGCAGGTTACTATTGGTGATATCCCTTGTTGAGTTGTGGGAGTTTATTGTTTCCTTGCTGTTCTTCATTCTCTTGTTTTCAGAGTTCTCAGGTTTGTCTTTCTGTTGTCTTGACATCTTCTTCCTCTTTGTGTGTGAGTCCTGTGTCTATTTGTTACCCTTTATAATAAGGTCTATGCTAGGGGTATTTTTTGCCTCTACAAATCTGTCTCATGTAATCAAATTTTTGAGTTTGTCCCCCAGAGCCTCTTTAACAAGATATAGTTCTTACTGCAGGCAAACAGGAGTCTCTGATTGGCTCCAGGCTGCTGTGCTCTCCAGGCCCCAAATCTGTAGGGCCCAAACTCTGTAGGGACTATGATGTTCAGAGCCTGAAGTCTGCTGGTTGGAATTTAATGCCCCACAGACACCACCACTGCTCTGCTGATTGTGAGCCTGTGAAACTGCAGAGTGCTGACCTCCGGCCTCTGTCGCCAGTGGGCTTAAACCTAGCAGGGCCAGAGATTGCTATGTTCCAAGCTTGTGGCCTGGTTTGCTGAGTCTTGATGTCCTAGAGACACCACTGCTGATCTACTAGTTATGATTACATGGAACACTGTCAGTAACTTGCATGCATGCATGTCAGGCACAAACTCTGCTGCTGGAGAGAGTGTTGAGTTCCAGCCTGTAGCAGTGCTCATATGAACCCCTGCTGGTCCCTGGCATCCCTGCTTTAAGAACCCAAGCTCTGGCACGGTGAGATTGTACCATTCTGAGCCCAGGGCTTGAATAGCTCAGTTATTTAGTCCCAGGGACACCACTACCACTCTAGGTGACTGTGATTACATGAGTCCTTATTGGTCTTTGGCCTTGGTGCTTGTAGCATCCAAACATGGCTGGGCAGAAGTTTTTAGCTTTCTGAGCCTGCAACTTGATTGGCTGAGTTATTTTACAGCTGGCAATCCTGTGATGATCTCTAGAGACCCTAAAAAGATGTGGCGAATTGCCAATTCGAGGTCCCTTCTGCCTGAATACCCCTACGGGTGGTGTGCTAATTCATGTTTCTGCTGTGTCCAACTGTATTTGGGATGATTTGCAAACTCACAGACCCCATGAGTCTATTCATTGACACACAAGTCCCTGTGGCCATGCAGGGAGGTCTCCTTCTGGGACAGTTTGTTAACTCTTGGTTTTGACAGGCACAGTTTGGGTCTCTGCAGGTAGAGGTAAGCTCATCTACAGCTGCAGGATTTTGCTGCATGATCTATCTGGGCCAACTTAGTAGTTGGGTCTTTGTTGAGAGTGATGAGAAAAGTGTGACTGCTTTTGATGATGGTCTGTAGTCACTGGCTCAACAAGATTTTGCTGCTTCTTTGCTGGAGTTGGTCTCTGAGAGCCCCAAGTTCTGGCAGCCACCAGCCCTGGAGCAGGCTGGGCAAGGTGGTGCTGCTGCCACTCTCTGCTCACCAGCCTATTTCATGTTCTAGTGATGGTCCTAGCGAATTGATTAGGGGAAAGAAATACAATTGAAAAGGAAGAATCCTAAGTGTCATATTAATAGATTATAAAATTGTCTACATGGAAAAATCCAAAGAAACCTACAGATAAGTTATTAGGATCAATAGCAAGCTTAGCAAAATGTCTGGAAAAACAACCAACAAAAATAAGAATGAGAACCAGAGGAAGATAATTGAATTTACATATGCCAGCAATACATTTATAAAAATGAAATAAAAAATCAAAACAGTAATAAAAAATAAGAGGTATATAGTAATAAATTTAAGAAATACATAGTTTTTAAATGAAAAATATAATAAAAATGTATTGAAAGATAATTAAAAGATCTGAAACTAGATATGGATATGAAGACACACACACACACACACACACACACACACACACACACACATCCCGACCTGAGTCTGGTGATCATCCTGGCAATGACAGGTGACAGAATCCCCAACCATCCCCATTGCAATCATTAAAGGATTACAAATAACCTACAAAAAAACCCTGAAGTGTGTTTGATGGAAAGGCCACGGGGCTCGATTTTCTAGCAGGGAAAGACTTGGATAGCAGAGAGACTCCCTGACTTTTGAGGAGCAGACTGAAAGAGTTAAACACCTCCTTTACAATGTGTTGTTTCAGCCTCTGAGCTTTTCAAATTCCAGGACCTTACAGAATCTTTGGCAGCATCCAGGCTTTAATTATAACTGGAGTGAAGTGTTTCTCTTCTTTCTAATATAAAAAGAGATGCGTGGTCTCGAACAAATAGAAAATGATTTTTCAAGATGCACTCTATAGTCAAAGGAGACACCTTAGCTCTGTGGATTCTCACAACAAGGCTGAATTACTTGCTGCAAGCTTCAAGAATTCGAAGGTGTAGTTTTTACCTTCAATTACCATCAGATGAGGATTCATCGGGCTCCAGGTGCTTTGCATCCAGTCATCTTATGAAAAGAAATCATGCTGCAGGAATGAAAAGGGGGCTCGCACAAGTACCAATTTAGTGAGATGTGGCCATTGTCAAGGTGAACACAAGGCTGGTTAAGGTGGGCGTGGAAGTCCTCTTGTGCGCTTGTATTCTCTTCCTATGTAGAAGTTATCAGTGTGTTATTATTACCATTGAAAATCATTAGGAAAAAAGCCCAGAGCCCAAATTCCTTTTAGACTAATCATCTCAGTGTGTTTAATCATACAATTGTCAACCTTAGTGGAATCACAGCCAGCACAGGTGGTAAATGGCATTTCAAAAATGTTATTACCAGGTCCTGCCTTTTCCCAGCCACTGTGACTTGCTTCCTCCTATGGCTGAGATGGTTTGACCCCTGTCCAGCAAGGTCAGGCCCACAATGGTTTCTAGAAAAAGGATTGTTAATATACCTGCCACACTTCCTACTTCCCTACCTAGGGTAGACATCACTAATGGATCACCACCTTCATTCCTGCTAAGCCCAGATAGATGCAGCCTTGGAAATCTTCCTGAACTCAGTGCTCTATGCAGCTATATCCAACAGCCTAGAATTGGTTTTCAGGAGGGAATCCATGTGACTTCTTTTCGTTAGATGAATCCAGTGTAGGGAGACCATGAAGAGAGTCAGCCTGGAACTGTGGCTCCCACATGAAGTCACCCATACCACTTAGTCTCTTCCTAACTTTGTGCCCTTATTTTTATAACTGTGTTCTGCTTCATCCATCCATTCATCTATCTATCCTTCCATCCATCCATCCATCCCATCTCTATCCCTCTACCAGCCATCCATCCATCTGTTCACTATCTATCCTTCCATCCATCCATCCATCCATCCCATCTCTATCCCTCTACCAGCCATCCATCCATCTGTTCACTATCTATCCTTCCATCCATCCATCCATCCCATCTCTATCCCTCTACCAGCCATCCATCCATCTGTTCACTTATGCATCATGCTGTTTGTAATGGTAGCCCTGCAAAACAAACACACTTTTCATCAGCCCATGTGACCAATCCTCGTCCTTCATATTTAAAGATGACACTGCCAGTTGCTTCCCTGTCTTTACACAGGAGTGATACAAAGGCCAGCACACAATGGCAGAGTGATCATGACACTCATGAAGAAAAAGCTTCAGGTTCTCTCATTTACAAGGTCCATTTCCAGTGTAAGGAAGAGTTCCTAGATTTGTGCTCACATACTTAAACCTTTTGTAAAATTTGCAAAACAGTATTTTAATCACAACTAATTTCTTTTTTTTTCTCTCTGAGTTTTCCTTGAATCAGGTGACTTTATTATGGCTATGAACTTTTTGAGATCCTGCTAAGGGATGTAAATTTGAGGAGACATTTAGTTTGGTTCAGTGGTATATGTTTATGTAAATTGTAGTCACTTGCATGGATAGTTAACTTCTAGCTCTTCAGGTATAGATGACATTCTGAAATTCTCCTCCTATTCACTGTGATGATTCACTAAGCAAAATGACCCAAAGGTACAGGGCCAGAGGACATACAATAGTATGAATGAATCCTTTGGTGCCCAGCCCTGAAAGTAGGGGAGAAGAAACTAGTTTTAAATACACCAAGTGCTGTGTGCATGTATGTTTCTATCATTCTGGACCTAACTATGAGATGTATAATTACAATGCACCAATAAAAGTATACTTTAAAAAAGAAATAAGGTTTGAAGTATACCCAGACACTTGTCTGAAAATTTCTTTGAATCACCAGATGTGTATTTAGAATATTAGGTGTCCATCAACTCTTAGTCAAAATGGAAATTCTCCTCTTTCAGAAATATCTTTCACAAATACAATGTACATGCTGATGAACACTCTACTTTTTTTTTCTATTGTGATAGGAGTCTCATAAGATAGAATTTATCTGAATGTTAGTAGGAAGCAAACCTGTGGCAGTACTTCAAACACCATGTCTGTTCAGAATGTTATTTCATGTTTTCTATATTTATATCAAATATATTTTTGTGAATCTAATATGTCTTGTCCTGATGAAGTCTAGTGGTTCTAGATGAAACAGCCTGAAGAAACAAGTGTTCCTCTGAATAAAGCTCATATACGTATTCATTGTTGAGTCATTGTATAGCATAAGAGTAATTTGTTGCACAATTATGTAGCTCATTACAATACAGTGGTCATTTTAAAGTACACTTTTTCTGGGTAAATGTGTGCCATGATTTCTAAAAGTATTTAAGATTAGCCAAGAAATATGCCCAAGTTTATTATGAAAGCATTTAGGCGAGACTCTCCCCAAATTTGACTGCAGCCCTAATAATTTGTGTAAAAGCATCACAAACAAGGTGTGAGGCAGAAAGTAACTTTTCAGAACTATTAGTGTACAAAATCTTTTTTTCTAGAAGTCTGAAATTTCTATTTTCTTTCTATAAAAGATTATACAATTGTTATTATATGCAGAGTTAACTAGAGACCAAAAACTGTGGGGGAAAGAAAGTATCATAGAGATGTATCGAGTAGTTACTTAATAAAAATATTTTATTTTTGAATTTTGTGAAATTTCTAGTATTAGTCCATTTTGTTATTCTTGTAGTTTGTTAAACTTTCTTTGCTCATTCTAAAGATTCACTTTCATATCTAATCCTATGTTCCTCATCTCATATTCTTTTTCTTAAAGAAAGGTCTTGCCCCAAACTGTAGGACCAACATAATCAGGATTTGTCCATGTTAATACATAATCATGATTGACATGATTAATTTATCAGGTTTTATTGAGAGTCAATTTCAGGCAGGGCAATGCGGATACTTATGGTATAGAATTAAAGTGAGAAGAATTCTGGGTTGTACTTAAAAGTCTAGGGGTGCCGGGCGTGGTGGCGCACGCTTGTAATCCCAGCATTCGGGAGGCTGAGACTGGAGGACCCAGGTTCGCTGCCAGCCTCAGCTACCTAGTGAGGTACTCTGCAACTTAGTGAGACCTGGTTTCAAAATAAAGAATAAAAAATAGGGCTGGGGGTATAGCTCAGAGGTAGAATGCCCCTGAGTTCAATCCCCAGTACCACAATAAATAAATAAATAAATAAATAAATAAATAAATAAATAAATAAAAAATAAAAGTCTAGGGGTCTAGCTCTAACTCTCCCAGAGAGAGCCAAATGAGATTACATAAGTCCCTTTCTCTCTTTAGTTTTTTATTCAGTTAAATGAAGAATTTGGATCAAATAAATCCCAAGCTCATTCTTATTTAGTTAGTTTATGAGCAAGCATTTCAGAGTCAGCCCAAATATTCGTAGTATTTATTAATAATATCACCTGCTGTTTCTGCCATCTACGAATTCTTGACCTACTGACCCAAGATTGGCCTTTGGTTTGTGGTGATAAGCAATGCTTACTAACAGTATTGTTCCTTCGTTTCATAGACTGGCTCACATTTTGGCCGTGGAGCCCCATTTCTGATTGCTGAGTTGTTGAAGTGCTTCTGCATGCCCTCATGAGGATGTGTGTCCTATGCCAGCAGGACTCACCATGCCTAATAGATACATTTTCATCTCCACCTCATTGAGCTTCTGATTAATCCTGAGTGGAGGACCTGTAACAAGAAGTACTCCTGCATGTGTATTTGGAGCATAGTTCCATGATTATGTTTTCATAAACCTTAATTTCTAATAGAGCATTCTATTTGATGTTTCCATTGTGTTGTGGGGAATCCTCCAGGACCCTGGCTATGATTTCTGTCATGTGAATAATTCTTATTGTCACATGGGATATTGCTGTGACATTATTCTATGGTTCTTTGGTTTGCTACAGAATCATTTTCCATATAAATGTCAAAATCAAATTTTCTATCAACTAGCTAATGTTCATACTATATTGGAAAATTAGCAGTACATGCTTCAGTTGACACTCTATTTTTATAATCTTCATGCCTAAGCTAATCATTGTCTGTCTTATTTATTATTCATTTGTTAAGTTGATTCACATATCTCCTTTTTACAACAAGAATTTGAGTTGGATTTCTGAACCAAAAAGGGAATTCTGGCCACATCAAAATGAGAGCTTTTGAACCTGGCAAGATTACAGATTATATTTAAGTTCAATTTCATTTTCCAAAGATAACTTAAGAAGGTGGCAACAGCCCTTATAAAGATCAGTTACATAAGCAGATAATTAATTTGAGGACAAAATGTTAACATTGATTAAAAAAAACCCTGCTAATTTGGTTATTTTGAAAGGTGTTTTAGCCATGGCACATACCTTTTAAATAAGAACTCTTGCCTTCAGTGACTGTTTCAAAGTTTACCCACATCAGTCAAATGATTCATTCACTAATTCCAACAATAAATATTTATTAAGGCGCTGGATGAAAAGTGTTTGGCCACTTTGTAGAGTTTCATTCAGCAGTTCTGAGAGTTAGTATGAAGATGGAAGTTGAAGGTCAACTTGACCCAGGAAAAGAAGCCCTGCTTTTGAAGTTCTACCCTAAAGATGGGAAACTGGTAGACAATGTTGACTCACGCTGGTTTGGCAGGGTATTGATGGATCAAAAAGGAGAAAAAATGGCTCAATCATCCCAGCATGGTTCTTTTGAGGACTAGAAAACATTGACTCTATTTAATGAAGAAAGAGGTCCTTTGGTTGCTACTGCAGGGGATAGTGAACCAGAGGGCCAAGTCATAAAAATGGTGAGATAATGAAAATTTCATGGAACAAATAGCACAAACTGGTCATATATGAAAATTTGTGTATTTTTATCACTATATAGGTGGGTCAAATTATTAGCATTAATGCAACGAAAATTATAGGTTATGTGAAAGTGTTTTGGACATTTTACTGATTAACTATTTCAATCATGTAATCAATTAATCAATAATTTTTGTTGATTTATTTTTATTGAGGATCTGCTATGCATGAGGCCTTTGCTAGGTATAAGGCTTTAGACTTTTGGGGAATCAAAGATAAAGGAAACAGTCCCTGACTTTATGAAGGTGAATGGAAGGAGGTAGATGAGTATATCAACAGTTAAAATACAGTTTGGAAAACACGATAACAGAATGCTTGAAGAGCACCTAACTTCCTCTGGGGAGACAGGTGGTGAGCAGAGAAAACTAAGTGAACTAAGTGAAGAAGCTGTGGCCAAAGCTGCCAATGGCTTTCCCAACTACTATCTTCCCCTTTGTCCTTGCCAAGAGTGCCCAAGTTTAGTTCTACACGAGGCAGGGTATACTCAAAGCAGATGAATTTCTCCCCCAGGCACAGATAAATCATAGTAACTCATTACCTTTTGCTAGTGGCCTATTTATGGTGAGTTAGCTAGTTGGATCTTAGAGAAGAAGTCTTTGGGAAGGATTTTTTTCTCTTTGATAAAAAGAAAGGTATCGAAAGTAAGGTCCTTATTTCTTTCATAGTTGGATGTGGTTTGGGTTGAATCTTATGTTTGGAGTCAAAGCATGCACCTGGAGACCATGTAGGGAAGGCCAAGTCAAATAAAAGTCAGGCCAGAGCTCAGATACCTTCTAGCAGCCAAATTAACCAGTTATGCAACTGCCTGTTGCTGATGCTTCCCTGGAGGATAATAAAGCTCTATGTTATTCTACATTAAATATCTAGTTTGATACTTTGTGAGTTGAGCTGAAAACAAACACCCAAATAGATATAGAAGTCTTCCTGAAGGAAGTTCTCAGCTGAGTACTGGAGGGTGCTCAAGACTTAACCAGACAAATGAGTGGGTGAAGGAGGCTCCTCGCAGCTAGAGGTGAAAAAGACTGAGCTGGGAAAGAGAGTAGCTATTGTTCTGTCTTCTCAAGGGACAGGGAGCTATCATTTTTGTGACTAGTTGTCTTATGTTTGTTTTCTCATCCACACCTGTCTCTCTAACTACACTGCAATGAGGGCAGAAGCTCATCTGTTTTACTTGCCATTGACTCTCCAATGACCAATCTATTGCCTAGACTGTAGTAGGTTCTCATTAAATATTTGTTGCATGAATAAGTGAATTATTTGTTGATCTTGTACTCATCAGTGATCACTAGTGAGCACTAGGATGCTCAAAAATATGTTATAGGAAGTGAGAAGCCAGAGGGCTGCCTTAAGGGTCATGCCACATCCAGCTTCTTACTGTATTCATCAATACCACACAGACTAGAAAAATGAAGACCAATGACCAGTATGGTTCCCATCCCTGGCTGTGGGCTGATGAATTACCTGGACAGGTCCCTGGGAAAGGGAAGGAAAGTTGGAGTGGGAATGAGAAGAAAGAAGAAAAATTCAGAATGGTGTAGTACAGAGGCATTTGCAGACAGGTCTTTCAATTTTATTCAGCTGACCAGACCAACTGGCTCATACTATTGTCCAAGTAGCAGAAAGAAGGGGAGTCATATAATTTATGGTCTCTATTCCTTTTATTGGCTAACATGTGCTTTCTTAGGAGTTGTTTGAACTTCTTGGTCTGTTTTCCCCAAAGACAATATAAGCTCCATGGGGGCAGGGAATTTCTTTTGTTTAATTTTCTCATGTATCTATTCACACTCCCTAAATCAGCATCCAGCTGCCAATGTGTACTTACTGAATGAATGACTAAATGCTCACAGTATGCTTTGGCTGCTATGCCAGCCTACAGTGGGTTCCCTACTTGTGACTCTGGCAGCACCCTCCCCTTCCCATTCTAGAACACAGTCATCTCTTGTTTTGTCATAATACCGGGTATGTACATCTTTTCTAGATTCTGGACTGCACGAGGGAAGGGATTTCATCTAATCTTCCTCTTGAAGTGCCCTCCATTCCCCTCATAGTCCTAAAAGCATAAGAAAGTAAAATTCATTCATTAAGTTAAAAATAGAATTTATTCATTCAAAAAATGTTAGCTGAATATTGCTAGCTATAGGTACTGTGCTAGGCCTTGTCAATACCATGTTAAACAAGACTCAGTTCCTCACCTGGAGAGTTTATACTACAGGAAGGAGGCCAACTTACTGGGACATAATGATAGCAGTGCTAGAAGCTATAGTGGGGATTTGTTCAAAGAGAAGGAAAGAGGAGCTTAGAGAAAAGAGAGTTCAGACTGCTGAGGGTGGGCCAGAGAAAGTGTCTCAGAGGGAACTCTCCTTGAGACAAGCGTAGGTGGGCAGGCTGGAGGGGTAGGAAAAGGGATAAGCATGGCGGTAGTATGAGGGAAGTATATTAAGTAGAGAGAAGAGCACAGACTACAACAACGAGGAGGCATGAGAATGTATGGGTATGTTCAAGGCTGCACATGTCACAACACGGTAAATAAATCCATGATTGATTATAATCAGAACCTGGGGCTCCGAGAGTCTTTTCTACTCTTGCCTAGAAGAATCCCAGTCCCCAGGCACAGAGCCCAATAAATCAGATCTCCACATTGAAGCTTGGGCTCTGCTTTCTTGGTTCTTTGCAATTAATTACTGTGGTCCTTACAATCTCATCTTTCTCTACTCTAAATCCTGCATTTTGTCTCTGATACGATCTATGTGATTACATTCTTCTCTTAATATTGACCTGGTTTTATGGCATGAGATACACTTCCAAATGATAAAGCTTGTTTTCTTGGAAATAAAAAAAAGGAGGGGGCTGGAACAGAAATTGACTATAGCGTCTGCTGAAGTAGAAAGGAAATAAACATTTTGGGATAAACATGGACATTTTAAGCCCCAAACTGTGATATATTAGGGACATTTATATCCAAAAGGCAGCTCTGTAGACAGCAATGATCAGAAAATATTTGGGTTGCAGATACTAAATGTTTCAAGGAAAACATCCCTCTTTAAAAATACTCAAATTCAAAGGAAAGAGGATTGAAACTATGTCCGGTCCTTAATATGTGCTAACAACCATGTGGTCAGAGTATACAATTTGTGAGTGAAATTATCCTTGACTTCTTGACCTGGAATGATTACCTTCCTCCACGGAAGGAGAAAAGAGAAGAGCCATTTTCTCAGAATATATTTTTGCTCTGAGTGGGGCACTTTTCTTTAATTGGTTTTGCTCTGATTTTTCCATGAGCAGAGACTGAAGAAAAGGTTGCAGGGTAGACCCATCAAGGCACAGCTCCTGAATGCTCTGTCTTCAAACACATGAGACAAAGTAGAAGGAGATGTTTTGACATTTTTTTTTTCTAGCTTGGCTCAAGTCACTTAGATTTCTTTATAATGCTGTCTAAACTAAAGAAATGGGTACCCTGTAATTATTGTTAGGGACCAAGACAGCAACAGCAGTAACAATATACAAAGATACCAACCAAACAAAAAGCCTCCAACTGTTTGGTAATGAAGTGAGGTGTAAGTATGTATACATATAGGGTCTGAATTGAAAGGCTTCATGAAACTTCTCTATAATAGAAATAGTTTTTGTAATTCTGCATTGGTGTCTAGAGTTTCTGTTTGATTCATTCCTTTTGGAGAAGGCATGTGTATATTTTTGATGCTTCTGATCAAATGGCCTTGCTCAATGTGATTATTAACTTCTGGATGGCTGGGGCTATCATATGCTTCTTGGCATCCTCCTCTTGGCTCCAAGTACAATCCATAATCATGGCAGGTGTTCAAGAAGTGCATGTGGGAGCCACGTGTGTTGGCACATGCCTGTAATCCCAGTACTTGGGAGGCTGAGACAGGAGGATTGCAGGTTTCAGGGCAGCCTCAGCAATGTAGCAAGACTCTCAGCAACCTAGAGAGAACCTGTTTCAAAACAACAACAACAAAATAACAGGGCTGAGGGTATAGCTTGAAGGTAGAATGCTCCAGTACCAAAAAAAAAAAAAAAAAAAAAAAAAAGTGCATGTGGGGAGCCAAACTAAGCATAGTCAACAAAGAAGATCATGGTGGGGTGGTTCATTTGTAAAACAATTCTCCAGCTGAGAACACTGAAAGCTTATGCTTAATATGGAAGAAGGAAAGTCAGGTTGGTGTAGGTGTTAGTAGACCCAGCAGAGCAGGGTAGAGTGAGATGCCTGGGGCCCAGGGTACTAGACTTGTATTAGATATATAATGTGAACCACATATGCAATCTAACATTTTCTAGTAGCCACCTTCTAAAAAGGCAAAAGAAGAGGTGAAATTAATTTTAAAATATTAAAAACTGAATATATAAAAGTGTCATTTTAACCTGGAATCAATATAAAAATTATTAGCGAGATCTTTTCAAGCTATCTTCAAAAACTAGCATGTATTTTAATCTTACAGTGCATCTCAATTTGGAGGAGCTGTATGTCATGTGCTCAGTAGCCATGTGTGACTGACATATGGGATAACACAGATGTGGAAGGTCAATTGGCAGAGAGAAGGAAAGGTGGAGGGAGGGGCATGGCATGGGGAACCTTGGAGAGCTAGGGGTAGTAGAAAGGGGCTAGGGACAGGAGATTGGAGAGGACAGTTGGGAAGAGGAAAGACATCAAGAGCTGTGCCTTGTAAGGTTGCTGGGGCATCCTTAGTTCAGTGGCTACAGCCATGCCTCTCAGATATATTTGGTTCAGGCTGGACTGGATGGATTTTCAAGCTTGGGTGTAGGTGGAGTTCCTTCGGGTAGAAGATCTGGAGTCTCTTTGGTGCCTTTAAAGTAAGTTAATTTGATGCAAAATTAGTCCAAAGCATTAGTAGGACATCCAAGTTTATAAATTATTTTTCGCTAGGACAAATTACTATCTTCTAGAGGAACATAAGCAAATCACCATTTTCTGGCACAGTATCACTGACCCAACTATGTCCCCACAACTCTATATTTAGTGCCACAGAGATCATAGCAGATGTTGTGAGAAAGAAGGTAGAGAAATGTTTAGTTTCACCTGTGTCAAAATGCTAGCCAGTCTCCTTAAACCATCTGTCCATATTCTGACCTGTGAACTTAATCTAAATTAGGAGACATCTTGCACAAAGAAGTTACTCATGACACCAGTCTATGCTATTGGTGGGTGTGGAAGCCACAAATGAAAGCCATTTTCTGCATTAGAGACTAGATGTAATATGTTCCTGCTTTCTTGCCACGTTTAGAAATTTACAGCAATGGCAGCCCAAGTCACCAGCCTAATTCAAGGTCTATTTCTTTCCCATAAAGCAAATTAAAACTTTGAAATTTTAGGATTGTGCATTCATTTTTCTATTATGCCCTTCTATATTTTGTTATGGGGGCTCCTAGGCTAAGTGTCACAAAGTCAAAGATTTCTGGATCTTCCTGGCATTCTTTGTTCAAACAGATTTTCCATCTTATCTCCCGTGAGCCCCAGTGGATCACTGTGTAACTTGAGGTCTGCATCTGCTCGAATCTTGTCCTGCTTTGCTCCGTTGTGGTTTCTTTGTCCAGATTCCATGGGTTTCTTGAGTCTGTTCTTTCAGGCTACCCCTGCACCTTCATTAACAATAATGGTTCTACCTTAAAACTCACTAACTCTTGTGAGTATTCAAGTTGGGTGGTTGCTCTTTGAATCTATCTAAAGTTTCTGTAACCATGGGGGTACAACTGTTGCAGTCTCCTGTGTATAGTTTTTCCATGGCTCTTTCTAGGACTCTCTTTCTATAGAGAAGGGACATGCCTCTCAATGGTTCCTGAATGGGGGATCCTTCAGCAAGTGGGGTCCTGGAGGGATCATTCCACCTGGCTCTGTCCTCCTCATCTTTTCTTTGTTAGGGCTGGGTGTGTCTTTCTACCCTACAGGCCTATCTATGTTATCTTTAAAAAGCCAATCTTAGTCCTAAGGAAACTTTTCTCTTCCTCTTGCTTAAACCCCCCACCCATTGTCTTTTATTTGTCTTTTGTTCTCTCTCTGTTTGGATAAAAAGAAGCATATTTGGATAACCATTCCAGTTCCTCCCTGAATTTCTGAGCAAACTTTCTTCTGGAAATACCGTTTGAGGCTCAGACCTCCTAAAAATGCCTTCTTAGTTTTGGGGTTTATAATAACTACACTGAGCTTGTTTGAGAAGATTTTGCTTTGTTTGCTTTACTTTAACCCAAGGAGATGGGGAAGGAGCCAGAGGAAAACCCATCAAGTGCTGCGAGCATGTATGTCACTATCAACATGATTTACATTATGATGTGAGACTATAATGCACCAATAAAAGTATATCTAAAAAAAAAGAATGGCTTCTATTCCTTTTAATGTATTAATTAGTGAAATAGACCACCCTTCTGAAGTGTTGTCACTGCTAGGGGACCTGAAACATAAAATGAGGGCCAGAATTTACGTAATTAGCACATTCAGAATGAACTTGAGGCCCAGTGGGTAGAGTGATTTCAGTTGTCTGTGGATTTGCCTCCTATTTCCGCATTTCCCTTTCTTGTCCCTGAACACAGTTTTAGACAGCATAGAAAGGAACAGAATGTTGAGTAGCTGATCTAGTGATGTCTCCCTCTGACAAGCATAAAAAACAACAACAACAGGTTACTCTGCAGCCAGAAAGAGATTAGCTGCCTTTATAGTTTGAAGACCTAGCCTATAGAAATGTTTAAGAAGCATGATTCAAGCCGAAAACCATCACTCATATTCTCATGTCTAAAAAGCTTATACACTGCACACAGCTCTGCCAATTTTAGTATTAGCTCTGACTGGGTCTGAAAGGTTCTCTTCAGAAGGGTAACATTCTTGCTGGAGCAATGCTCCTTAAGGGCTCCAGCAAGGTCAAAAAAAGGTCAGCCTCAGAGGACAACCCAGTCATTATTAATATGGTAGACAGAATTCTAAGATTATGTCCCCAGATTCCTGTCCCTCTGGGTACACATCCTGTATAATCCTTTCCCCAGAGTGTGAGAGGGACTGTGAATGTGATAGGGTGTCACACCTGAGACCGACTTTGAGTTAACCTAAACAGAGATTACCCTGGGTGGACTTCACTTAAACCAAAACAAGGGATTTCCTGTTAGTCTAGGAGACATGAACAGTCATGCTGTGCACTGCCTACGGAGCGGGGCGGCCTCTAAGAGAGAGAAACTGAACTCTGCCAACAGCCTTGTGAGCCTGGAAGAGCATCCTAACCTTCCATGAGACCACAGCCCCGGCTGACATCTTGGTTGTGGCTCCGTGAGGCCCTGAACAGAGGACCCAGTTAACCTATGCTCGGATTCCTGATGTTGCAGGAGACTCAGTTTCCCCCTGGTTCCTGAGACAGGATTTCTGGAGGCCAAAGTCAGAGACAGATTTATTTACCGCTAATTGGTTCAGTTGACAAACTCACAGATCTCAGGTTAGAACAAAGGGCTCACATGATTCTTATACCCTTGGTTTCTCACTTTGGAGAGGGGAGGGGTAAGCTCGAGATTTATTATATCTAGCATAAGCAAGGGGCTTGAGTTACATACCATCCCCCAGCTCTCTCTAGTCTTTTAACTCTCTCTCTCTTGTTTACATTAGGGAGAATTCCTGGATCATGACTCTGGGTTGCCAAAGAAACAGCTCCCTTATTTTTTGGAAGTGTCTGCTCGCTTGCTTGTAAGCAACTAGGGGGAGGGAAACTCTTACTTTTTCCCATCTTAGGCCTAAACTCCTAACAATATTTTTAAGCCTCTGACTGGGTTTCCTACCTCACTGACCCACAGAAAATGACATAATAAACATTGTCATTTTAAATTTCTAAGTTTGTGTTGACTTATTTTGCAGCAATAGAAATTGAATACACTTATGAGAAGCAGTTCCTTAGATACAATAAAGGCTACTTCTTAACTTTGTTTTGAAAAATTTACATGTCTTATACTTACCTTAGAAAAAAGCAAAGTTGCTGTGGTCTGAATATTTGTGTTTCCCTCAAGTTCCTATGTGAAACCCTAACCTCCAATGAGCTGCTCCAGGAGGCGAGGTCTTTGGAAAGTGACTAGGCATGAGGGCACAATGGCATTAGTACTCTTATGAAGAGGCTACAGAGATCTAGCTCTTTCTGTCTTCCTTGTGAGAAAACAGCTGGAAAGTGCCATCTCTGAGCCAAGAAGTGGGCCCTCACCAGACCCCAAATCTGCTGGCACCTTCATCTTAGACTTCCTAGCCGAATGAACTTTAAGGAACAAATTTCTGTTATTTATTAAACCACCCAGGCTGCAGTATTTTGTCATAGCAGTCTGTGTAGACTAAGACAGAAGTCCAAAGCTACCATCCTTGAATCAAGACCTCTTAGCATCAATCATTTCCACCAATTGTTTTCTTCTCAAGTTACAATTCTTGTCAAATAGAGATCCTCACTGAAATAACAGTGAGGACCCTGGTCCCAGGCTGTCTGGGATTTAGTCGTAGCTCCCAGGGTTCCAGGCTGATCAAGCTTGGACAAGTTGTTTACCTGTTCCCAGCTAGAGTTTCCTCGCCCATTAAAGGGAAGGGTAATAGCAAGCTGGTCCTCAGAGAATTGTGAGGACTCAAGAGGATTTGTACATGGGAAAAGCTCAAAATTTTTCTTGGCACACAGCATGTCACATTAACTCATGTTTTCTTATTTATGCGAGAATACGTTGTGATCTTAGAGGTTTAGTATACATACTAAAACTAAAAGAGATGTTACACATCCCTTTTGTCCTTCTGAATTTAAAGTTCTAGCCAGGTGTGGTGGCACACGCTTGTAACCCCAATACTTGGGAGGCTGAAACAGGAGGATTGCAGGTTTGTAGCCAGCCTCAGCAACTGAGTGAGACCCTATTTCAAAAGAAAGGAATAAAATAGGGCTGGGGGTATAGCTTGGAGGTAGAATGCCACTGGGTTCCACCCCCAGTATCACATACACACACACGCACACACACACACACACACACACACACACACACACACACACACACATTGAAGTTTTTGGAAAAATAAGACATGAGAAACAAAAATGGAGATCAAGAGGTAGACTGCCCAAACAAAAAACTGAATATGATTTGAGTGACAGAAATGTGTGAACAACAGAGAACAGGGATTCAGCTTTCATATCAGACCAGGGAAAGCAAGAAGAGTTGACTGAGAAAAGAACTTATGTTATTCTGACACTCAATCTTCCTCTATAAGGAACATCATACTGATCTGTCAGTACTGTCAGAAAACCATGGTGACAGATTTTTTTTTACTGAGTAGAACTAAAACAATTCAGTTGAAAAAAGTTGACTCTGTGGTCCCTTAAAAACAGCCTGAAATTGTTTGGTAGTATGTTAGTTAGCTTTCTGTTACTGTGATGAAATACCTGAGGTAAATAAACTTAAATTTTTTTTTTGTTCTGTAATCTTACTTTTTTTTAATTGTAGTAATTTGTGCAATATAGCATACATCTTTGTTAAGTACAAGTTGTTAACAACATATTTGCACACAATTCTCATTTGACCCCTTCCCCAATTCTCACCCCAGTCCCTCCCCCTCCCTCCCCCTCAGGTTCACTTCAGTGAGTGACCTTGATATGATTGTGTAAGTACATCATGTGCCTTAGGGTGTCCCTCTGCCCCATGCATCCACTACAATTAAATCAACTTCTTTGCTTATCGAGGATCTCTCCTTTTCATCTGGAGACCCTTCTATGCCCCATCTTCTCCCTAGCATCTACATATTAGGGAGAACATATGCTTCTTAACTCTTTGTGATTGACTAATCTCACTTAACATGATGTTTTCCAGTTGCATCCATTTCCCTGCAAAGAACATGATTTTGTTCTTCTTTATGGCTGAGTAAAATTCCATTGTGTACATAACCCATAGTTTTGTAACCATTCATCTGTCGATGGACATCTTGGCTGCTTCCATAGTTTGGCTATTGTGAATTGAGCTGCTATAAACATAGATACACATGCATCGGTCTGATAATTTGGTTTCCATTCTGTTGGGTATATACCCAGTAGTGGTATTGCTGGGTCATATGGTAGGTTCACTCCCATTCGTCTGAGGATTCTCCATACTGTTTTCCACAGTGGTTGCACAAGTTTGCAATCCCACCAACAATGTA